>JARHVA010008080.1:167500-195000 GCA_037957365.1 Torreya grandis
TTAGAGTCACTCATGTCGTTGAAGTATTTATATCCCTCAGCCACTAATATTGCATGTTTACATTCTAATAATACACAAACAAGGCTTACATGGTTAAGGTTTGTTATATTTAGCTCATTAATTGAAAGAGTTTGAGAGCATCCTCGCAACACACACGCGCGTGCGCACACACACACACACACACACACACACACACATGACTCGCTAATGCATGTCAAGGTAAACAAATATGTTTTTATTGTGTAACTAAGTGAACAGATGTTTATGGCACGGAATTTGGGCATTCACCTATTTTTTCAACCATAATATGCTACTTAGTACAAAGATCTATGGTTTACCTTCCTTTTTCCTACATTTTTTTGGCCTCCCATGTTCTGCAAATTTTACTATTCCTTTTGGATGCCAACATAGCAAGAGGTATTTCTCAACGAATAAATTGGAGAGGAGAAGGAGGTCATTTCCCTGTGTTGGCATGATGATAATGTGATCCAATTGGAGTCACTCATGTCGTTGAAGTATTTATAGCCCTTAGCCACTAATATTGCATATTTACATTCTAATAATACACAAACAAGGCTTACATGGTTAAGGTTTGTTATATTAGCTCATTAATTGAAAGAGTTTGAGAGCATCCTCACAACATATTTTTGTGCGTACCTTGAAATTAGAGGATTCCATTAAACAAATTTCCATTCATCCATGTTATCAAATAGTTCTCGTACCTTCAGTTTTCTTCTACATTTGACATGCATGTCTATCAAGACACCTAAATCAACCCTCAAGAGATCCTCATCCACCCTTAAAAATAAATAGACATTCAAATATGTTGAAACCTTTTAATTTATAGACCCATCCGCAATCATTTCATGTCATGTAAATGTGATACTTATGTAGACAAATCCCAATTGTACCCTACTTTTCTTAGAGAGGCAGAAGCATTAGTAGAATACACCATTAAAACAATGTTTTAGGATACAATTCTAATATCTTGTCATTGGCCCTCACCATCAAAACCCTACTCCCCTTGAAATATTACTCTAGCTGTCAAGTTATTGACATCATGGATGAATGCGACCCACATGATAGACTATGGGATCTCAATGTCGTTTCTCATGATAAACTAACATTTCACTTTAATACTGATCTATGCAAATTTGTTTGTATGTGACACCTTGGCGTCAAACATACAACCAAGAAATAGTGGACAAGCTAGACTAATGGATCAGTGCCATGCTGTAAAACATAGAGTCCAAATGGAAAGTAGGTGGTTTGTGTAGTCATCATCTTTCCATAACCACATACAACAGCCATCTTTGATGTCAAAACATACCACACCACTACTCGTGACAATGTCTACTATTCCTTCTAGTGTTCCTTGCTCCCTGAAACAACTACTAGTGTAAGCTTTTTTAACATCAAAATTAATATCAAATAATTATAAAATAGAGAAATGAGACAAAGAAAACAATTACACTCTATTTTAAAAAGGCCCCTTAAAATTCTATGATTGTAAACTAACATAATAAAATATTTTAAATGTTTGTATACATTTTTTACAAAAATTAGAAAATGAAGATAATCTATATATATATATATATATAAAATTTGAAAAAAATAAAAATAAAAAATATTATAACTCAACAAAATATACAAACTATACATAATTTATATCAATAATTAATAAATACACAAACTCTCAAAACTCTTACAATTTACATGTTATTAAATACTTACAGAACATTTTTAGGTGTGAGTGGGTTTCTCACATAATTATCAAAAGTTATGGTAGAAATAAAAGATAGGTTATGGTTTTCCTAAGACTTTTCATATTTTTTTAATCAATCATATATATATATAATCGTGCCTACTCCCCTCTGCAAAAAGAGGGGTGATCTTTGGCCAAATGAAATTTAAGCGGGTGGGCGCCCGTAATGTAAGGAAAATCTCGGTTGCCCTTCCCATTTGCATAGCTAATTTTCATGTTCCAGTATCTTTATACTTAATTCCATTAAAGAGAAACCATCACCTAACACTGTTCTATCAGGTACCACTCCATTGTTAATGTTAGCCCTAATTCAGCTGGAATTGCTTTGACAAAGACTGGACACACCCAAAATGGCAATTTGGCTTTTATTTTGCGCTGCCAAAATATGGGCGAACTCGGAAGTACCGTCAGGGTGTAAGTTAAGGTGTATAACACCCTTTCCTCCGTTCTTAAAAATGTAATAAACATTTTAATAGTATAGAAATATTATATTAGTATTATGATATATATTATAATATTTATTCTTATATGTATAATTTATATTATATATATTAAATTATTATATAAATTAATAGTATATACTAATATATAATATTTTTCTTATTTATATTTTATTTAAAATAATTTTGTTTTTATAAAGTTTTAAAAAATTAAATTTATTTGAATTAATAATAATATTTATAATAAAAATTAAGAATATTATTTATAAATGTTTATTTCAATCTTTTGTAGAATTACAATACTTTATATATAATTGTATTAAAAATATCATTTTATCAAAATATAAAATTGCATCTCTTGTAACATAACCATGCACAATCTGAACAAAAATGATTTTGAAAGGACTTTTTCAAATTCTTTGACCTAACTTAACACTAAAACATATATCGGTCATGATAATATAGAATTGATAAAATACTTTAAAGAGACATTTGTGTTTATTGAGATGACATTTTTTTCAATCATATATTTGATAACTGAAATAGTTTGTTAAAAGTTATATATTTGCATTGCAATATAATATATCTCATGAATTTTACGTCTAAGTTTATAATATCTTTCTGAAATCCATCCCTTGAAATACGCTCACATCACCCTTCCTTATCACCACCCACCTCACCTTAAAATTTTTCATGACTTTTATATTATATATGACTTTATCCTTCTTTACAACTTCATCATTCTTCAAACTCACCATGAAACAAAATATGCCCCCTCAACACACTTATTTCCATATCATATAAAAGAATAAATAACCTCATTTTCTAGTGGCACAATATCGTCGTAATATTACTTAACATTATGTACAAAAGATGAAAGGAAAAACACTTATTAATTTCGAGTGAATGCATATATGAATGTTGTACGATTGAATTGAATGCCACATTTAGCAAATAAATCTGCACGTCTATTTCGTGGACATTAAAAAACTTGAAAAGTAATCGTATTGATGACATCACAACGTAAAATAAGGCCCCTCCAACAATTTTTGTGGACCCCAACATAGTAAACAATGTAATAAGATATTATTTTTTTAATTGAGAAGTGACATTCCTCATGATGACGATGGAAACGGTCTAGAATCGTCCAACTTAATTCAACATGGAGATACGTTTACGAGTTAAATTTGACGGTCATTACTATTCGTCAAAGAATTTTTTACGACTGTTTTTAAATTAATATTGTTTTGTAGATGACTTTCATTTGTTATTTTAAATTTTCATCATTTTTATATAAATATAAAATATATATTTTTTTCATATAATAAAATTATATAATGAAATTTTATTCTATTTTAAATATATGTAATTATATTTAAGAAATATTATAACTTGCTATAATATTTTGGATGCATTTAAATTATTATTCATAATCATTTAATGAAACATTGTATTTAACAACTTCGCTAGGATTTAATCAGAAATATGTAAAAAAAATAATAATAATTAAATACATATACCAAAAATAGATTACACCACGAGAATCTATATAAACCATAAGAAATATTCAAGGTGTAATAATAGCAACAAGCATAATACATCACATGAAACTAATCGTTGATATCATGAAAGTACAAATCATAATGTAAATATAGAAAGTAATCACATTAACTCAGCAATAACTGAAACAAGTCTATAGCAACTGGCGTCAATATACAATATCAAGTAATTACATGACATTTTTCAATAATAAATATGATACAATACAAGTTACATATAAGATCCATGGCTTCCCTAGAACATAGTTTCCGAACTCAAGTATCTATGTCAATCTCAAGTGTCATCTCAATAAGCAGTACTATTATGGGGTGGGAAAGCACCATCTAAGCACTTTTCTACACCAACCACAGATCAATGATCTCTCACACTAATCTCAACAGGTAATGATTTTCCATTCACGGATGAGCAAATAGTGATGGTACGAGAATCCAGAGAGATAAAAAAGTATCTGTGTGTTGTATGATTTCTAAATTAAACATGCAGTATATTATAGAAAATCATTTTATTGCAAGATATCATACAAACATGTAAATTATACTCATGAAATGATAATGTCTCACTAAACATACTATGGCCAAAAAATTTATAAATAATAAATAATATCGCTCTATAGATCAATCAATTTCATACACACCACTTGATCAAACTGCCTTCATATGTCTTTTGATACTAGTAAACCAGTGAAGTCTATCTCATTCACTGCATATCAGCAATACAAATTGATCAAATACAAAATTCATTTAATTTACATACTACTAGCAAACATATCATATAACATGCTAAACATATAAGTAACTTAAACATTAATTTATTTTGTCAAACATATGATTAAATTTTACATTATTTTATATTCCATAATAGAAATAATGACTACAGTTTATACCACTTGTGTAAAGATACATTTAACTATAAATTTTCACTACCAAAATTTATTTTCAACAGGTTACACCTTATGATAACCCATATTACCATAGTCTAGTACTTTAAAACATAACTACTAGTTTTTCATAATCGTATGAAGTAATCTTAAATACATGTAAACATAAACTTCTATTCAACTAACTAGATAGAATGAAGCAAGTCATGGTTCCGACACAAAATAATAATATTTTACAATATCATTCATTAAATTCTTATGGTTACATGCACGCATACATAGAATGCTACTAATTATCATAAAAACATATTATTCATAGTAATAATAATAAGTACACATACATAACTTAGTTAAAGGTAAGTGTAATTTTAAGCATAATAATTTCACTACATACCACCCAGATATGACATACATTTATACTGTAATTTTCTATGACATCCCATACTATCATAGTTTACAACTACATAAAAACACATAATCAAACTTATGATTTCAAGAGTCAAATGACCCACATATATACAAACAATAAAATAAGTACATGATTATACCACTGGATATACCCTAAATGTAAACTACATACTACCATTCAAGAAATATAACTTATAAACATGCATCATGATGCATCAATATATGTTAAATATTTATCTAAACACATGTAAAAAATATACTCACAATATATACTACACACAAGTATCCACTATTAGATGTATATATCTCTCAACAGCTCAATCATCTTATTCTCGAGAGTCAGATAACTCATTAACTAAGTTATTCCATATTTTTTTATTTAATTAATTTAATTCATTTCTTAGATGACCATTTTCTCTCAATTACAAATACCAAATGTAAATACTTAAAGGATATGTAAATAATATACCACTATTCATTTATACTTTAACCAAGAGCTCCCTAAAGACATTTATAACTCTATCTGAAGATCTCAAATCACATAATTTATTCGCAGATAATGAAGACCCATGCTAAGTTATAATTATGCATTTATCATTAAATGCTAAGTTATAAATATCCATTTATTTGACATAGTTCACAACTCTCAGTTCTCATGACCAACTCTTATATGTTATATTTTCTCAGAGCTCATAAATTCTTTAGGTAGCGATGTTGCCTGTAAATATAAATACATACAACTATGGTTCAAAAGTGTCAATTAGCTCATAATCTCTATTATATGTTGAATGAATATGATTCTTATAAAATGTCTGAGTCAAAACATAATATCAAGATCCTTTACAATAGTGTGGGTATGTACATAAACCATAAATCTCTATTAAACATAGTTATATAGATTACAGTCATCTGAGTAATTATAGTTAAAAGAGAACACTCATTTTGTAAAGCATAAGCTAGTAAACAATAACATATCTAAGTTTTGTTTTTATTTTTTTATTTTTATTTTTTTGCGTAAACATCAAAATGTAGCTTATATAGTTTTACATTTATATAGTGGGTATTATACTTCAAGCTATATAATAGGCATACCATGGTTATCACAAAATAACAAAAGACCATGTAATAAAATTTTGAAAAAGAAAAAGAAATGTTGACCTATATTCCTAACTCCCTCATATATTTAATATTACATATGATATCACTTAACCACAGTTAGCTACCAAAGATATCAAATATACATAGAATTATTATATAATTATATCATGGTTTTTTTTTCTAAAGAAAATATCTTATTTCCAAAGTCATAAACTAGCTCAGCTCAAAATTTATTCCCATATTAAATAAAGTATACTAATTTTTCATTTAAATCACCATGCCATTTAAAATTGCCCCGCTAATCCTACAGGTTTCAGATTTGGGCAGATGATTCTTCCCTTATCCAAACCACCTTACATCTTGATTTACTACCAACATGCTCAGTTTTTCAAATGTTTTGTTAAATATTTGCCTAGCTATGAATAAGACAATGCATTTCTTACCCAAGTCATTGCATATGCGTTTTCTTATTGCAATTAATAACTAAGGTATTATGAATTATTGGCTATAAAAAATTTAACGTGTGGATTAATTTATCATATGTTTTATAATACCAATGATTTACCATAATATTATATATGTTTCATAATAATAACTTTCTATAATCACCAATGATTTTATTTAAATATAACAAGAGCAACACCAAGGTTGTTATACTCCATTAGCAATAATTTATTTTTTTAAAGAATATAATTTGTTCAGTTTTATATATATATATATATATATATATATAATTTTCTTATATTAAACTTTAGTGGCTCCCAATATTAAAACTCACTAATTAAACTTAGTATGGCGATGTCTTAGCTATAAAAGAGTTTTTAAATATAAGTTATAAGTTATACTTCCTAAGTACAATAATTTTAGAAGTATGCACAGTCAATATATATTCTAATTATAAGTATATAGTCAAAATGTATTTAGTCAAAAAATTAAATATAATTAAACATATCCATTTTGCCAATGATTCACTATCCCAATGACCATTAATTATAACATAATCTAAATGTTAAGCTTGTACGGTGATTTCTACAACATTTTTATCAATAATCTTCACCAAACACAATGATGTCATCTATACCCTGATAGTTTGAGGATAAGACAAGGGTGGTGCCATACAAGTATAAGTTTTACTAATAATTTTTATATAGACACAACCTCTTAATTAAATCCTTAATAGGCTAGGATGACATTTAAGAGATGCCAACAATAATTTTCTTTAAATATTCTATAGAAGATATAGCAATATCAGTTTCTATAATTACGGGTTGGAAAATAGTCTATGCCACCCACTATGGATAAGTAATGATTTTCTAGTGGCATGATATCATATTAATTTCAAGTGAATGCATATATGAATGTTGTATGATTGAACTGAATGCCACATTTAGAAAATATATCTGCATGTCTATTTCATGGACATTAAAAGACATGAAAAGTAATAATATTGATGACAACACAGTGTAAAATAAGGCCCCTCTAACAATTTTTATGGACCCCAACACAATAAGCAATGTAATAACATATTTTTTTGTTAATTGAGAAGTCACATTCCTCATGACGATGACAAAAATGGTCTAGAATCATCCAACTTAATTCAACATGGAGATATGTTTATGAGTTAAATTTGACAGTCATTACTATTCATCAAAGAATTTTTTATGACTATTTTTAAATTAATATTATTTTGTAGATGACTTTCGTTTGTTATTTTAAAATTTCATATTTTTAAAATTAATATCATTTTGTAGATGACTTTCATTTTTAGATGACTTTCGTTTGTTGTCAATATTTAATATCAAGTAATTTCAACTCTTCATCACATTTTTCAATAATAAATATGATACAATATAATTTTCATATAAGATACATGGCTCCCTTAGAGCATCGTTCCCAAACTCAAGTATCTGTGTCAATCTCAAGTGTCATCTCAATAAGTAGTACTATTATTGGGTGGGAAAGCATCATCCAAGAACTTTTACACACCAACCATAGACCAATGATCTCCCACACTAATCTCATGAGGAAATGATATTCTATTCACGTATGAGTAGATAGTGATGGTGAAAAAATACAAAGAGACAAGAAAGTACTTGTGTGATGTATGATTTTTAAATTAAACATGCAATATATCATTAAAAAATTGTTCTATTACAAGATATCATAAAAACATGTAAATCATACTCATGAATTGATAATATCTCACTAAACATAATATATCCCAAACTTTTATTAATAATAAATAATAATGATCTGTAGATTAATCAATTTCATACACACCACTTGATCCAACTACCATCATCTGTCTTACAATACTAGTAAATCAATGAAGTTCATCTCACTCACTTAATATCAGCAATGCAAATTGATCAAATACAATTCAGATATAAGATTCATTTTATTTTCATACTAGTAGCAAACACATCATATAACAATGCTAAACATAGAAGTAACATAAACATTAATGTATTTCATCAAACATATGAATAAAATTTATCTTATTTTTTATTTCATACTAGAAATAATGACTACAATTTATAGCACTTGTGTAAAGATATATTTAACTATAAATTTTTACTATCAAAATTAGTTTCCAATAGAGTACACCCTATGATAACCCATATTACCATAATCTAGTATTCTAAAACACAACTACTAGTTTTCCATAATCAATCATATAAAGTAATCTTAAATACATGCAAGCATAAACTTCTATTCAGCTAACGAGATATAATGAAGCAAGTCACAGTTCCCACATAATAGAATAATATTCTATCATAAATTTTTTTTAATTATTAAGGTTCCATATACGCATACATACAACCCTACTAACTGTCATAAAACATATTATTCATAATAATAACCAGCACACATATTTAACTTAGTTAAACATAACTATAACTCTAGACATAAAAATTCACTACATACCACCCGGATATGACATGCATTTATACTGTAGTTATCTATGACATCCCATACTATTATAATTTACAACAACATAAAAACACATAATCAAACTTATGTTTTCAAGAGTCAAATGAACCACGTATATACAAACAATCAAATAAGTAAACTACATACTACTAAATATTACATAAGTGTAAACTACATACTACCATTCAAGAAATATAACTTATAATCATGCATCATGATGAATCAATATATGTTAAATATTTATCTAAACACATGTAAAAAATATACTCACAATATATACTACACACAAGTATCCACTATTGGGTGTACATATATCTCAACAGCTCGGTCATCTTCTTCTCAAGACTCAAATAACTCATTAACCAAGTTATTTCATATTTTTTAAAATTAATTAACTTAATTCCTTTCATAGACGACCATTTTCTCATAGTTACAATTTTAGTCCCATGAGCACTTTATAATCACTATATATGAGAACTTGTACATACACCATATGTAAGTACTCAAAGGATATACAAATAATAAATCACTATTCATTTACACTTTAATCAATATCTCCCTAAACATATTTATAACTCTAACTGACGATCTCAAATCACATAGTTTATCTCCAGATAATGAAGACATGTGCTAAGTTATAAATATTCATTTATCATTAAATGTTAGGTTAGGAGCCTAGGACTTTGTTTGACATACTTCACAACTCTCAATTCTCATGACCAACTCTTATATGTAATATTTTCTTAGTACTCATAAATTCTTCATGTAACAATGTTCCCTATAGATATAAATACATACAACTATGGTTCAAAAGTGTTAAGAAGTTCATAATTTCTATTATATGTTGAATGAATATGATTCCTATAAATTATTTGAGTCAAAACATATGATCAAGATCCTCTAAAATAGTGTGGGTATGTACATAAACCATAAATCTATATTAAATATAGTTATATAGATTACAGTCATATGAGAAACTATAGTTAAAGGAGAACACTCATTTCTTAAAGCATAAGCTAGTAAACAATAACACATCTATATTTTTTTGTTTTTACATAAACATCAAAATGTAGCTTATATAGTTTTACATTTGTATAGTGGGCTCCATACTCTAAGCTATATAATAGACATACCATGGTTATCAAAAAATAACAAAATACCATGTAATTCCATGTTGAAAAAGAATCAAATCCGTTGACCTATATTCCTAACTCCCTTATGTATTTAATATTACTTGTGATATCACTTAACCATAGTTAGCTACCAAAGATATCTAATACACATATAATTATTATATAATTATAACATGGATTATTTTTTTAAAGAAAATATCTTATTTCATAGGTTATAAACTAGCTTAGCTCAAAATTCATTCCCATATTAAATAAAGTAAACTAATTTTCTATTTAAATTACCATGCCATTTAAAATTACTCCACTAATCCTACATGTTGTAGATTCTTCCCTAATCCAAGTCACCTTACATATGTGTTTACTACCAACATGCTCAATTTTTCAAATGTTTTGTTAAATATTTGCCTAGATTTAAATAAGACAATGCATTTCTTATCCAAGTCACTGCACACGTGTTTTCTTGTTGCAATTAATAACTACATTATTATAAATTGATGGCTCTAATAAATTTATCATGTGGATTAATTTATCATATATTTTATAATACCAATGATTTTCCATAATATTATATATGTTTCATAATAATAAATTTCTATAATCACCAATGATTTTATCTAAATATAACAAGAGCAACAACAAGGTAGCTATACTCCATTAGTAAGAATATATTTTTTTAAAGAATATAATTTGTTCAGTTTTATATATATATTATTAAACTTCAGTGCTTCCCAATATTAAAACTCAGTGATTAAACTTAGTATGGTGATGTCTTAGCTATAAAAGAGTTTCTGGATATAAGTTATACTTCTTAAGTACAACAATTTTAGAAGTATACATAGTCAATATATATTCTAATTATAAGTATATTATCAAAATGTATTCAGTTGATTTAAATAAATATAATTAAACATATTCATTTTTCTAGTGATTCACTAACCCAATGACCATTAATTATAACATAATGTAAAATTTAAGATTTTATGGTGACTTCTACAACATTTTTTTATCAATAATCTTTACCAAACACAATGATGTCATTCATACCCTGACAGTTTGAGGATAAGACAAGTGCAGTGCCATACAAGTATAAGTTTTAATAATAGTTTTTATATAGACACAATGTCTTAATTAAATCCTTAGCAGTATAGGATGACATATAAGTGATGCCAAAAAAAAGGCTCTTTAAATATTCTCTTGAAGATAAAGCAATATCAGTTTCTACAATTACTGGGTAGAAAATAGTCTATGCCACCCACTATGGACAAGCAAAGATTTTCCATTCTAAAGAGACTTATTTACATGAGATAGATGACACCAGTAATGAATTATTTTACCATACTTATCCTAAATCAAATACGACCTCAACTACAGTGCTTAGGTTGGTTGGGTATTGGTAAAACAATGATAAAATAGGGAAAACAATTTATTATTATTATTATTATTATTATTATTATTATTATTATTATTATTATTATTATTATTATTATTATTATTATTATTATTTTCTTTTTCTTTTAGATATTAATATCCTTCACAAACTCAAAAATCCATTAAATCTAGATGACATTAACATCTACAATTTTTTCATGAACATACATAAAATTGAAAACACTATCTACCTAGAAAATAGAGCTAAAATCTTCCTCATCACTCCTATGCTTTCCTTCCTTCTTCTCATTCCATTATGTTCTAGCTTCTCCCTTAATTTATCTCTAAGTATGGTGCTTTATTTCCATTTATTACAAGATTTTATTTTTTATTTAATCTTTTTGTTTTTTATTTTTCTTCTTATTTAATGTTTTTTTCTCCTTTTAGATTTTATTAATTTTATTCCCTTTATAAGGTTTAGACACACACGCACGCACGCGCGTGCACACACACACGTATGTATGTATATTTTCCTAAATTTAAAAGTTAATTACATCTTATTTAATAGTTTATAATATAATTTTAGTATTTCTAATTTATCTATATTAAGTCGTAATATAATAATAATAAATCGTTAAGCCAAATAATGATATTTTTAAATATCATTATGATAATGAACTTGTATTGTTAACTTAGTAAGATATACTATTTGGTCTACATACGGCAGTTCCAACTACTAGCTACACAAAATCAATTTATCTAAAATATCATAGCAACTATTCTTGCATAATCCATTAAGCTAGACTAACCATATGCAAGTAAATCTAAATGTAATAATATTAAACAAATTATGCTAACCATTCATATTATGCATCTAACATGAATTATTTATGTGATGTGTTCAGGGTTCTCACCAATTATCTATTATCCTCAAACATCTTCATCTATGTCATCTTGTCTGATGATGCTCTTCTAACACACTCTGGGGGATGGGTTCCCCTGAATCACCCTCATAACAAAATAGATAGTTAAATCATAAAAAATATGACATACATTCATCAAAATATATAGCTAAAATGATAAATCAACATGATCATAATTTAAATGTATACTTACAACTAACTCAAAACATTGTGATCATGTAATCTAAATAATATCCTACTATCCCATAACAACATATATTTCTAATCTTAGTCAATAAATAACCAAATCAGATGTATCCACTATAAATATCCATAGATAGTCAAATAACTTGTTTAGCGAGGATTCATGATGCAACACTTTAGATAGAATATATGGATTATTTTAGAATTAAAAATTAAAAATTTAGTACTATTGTTATAATAAAAATAATATATATAAAACTTTTAAATATTTTAAATTAAACAAAACTTTGATAAAAAACAAATGTATTGTTTTTAAATAATAAAATCCATTAAACTACCACATTTAGATGGGTCACATGTCATCCCCAATACACAATAATATTTATTGAACGAAATCAAAATGTATGGTATCATTTTTAAATTAAGAAATCATTGTAACCCACTTATCATATCATCATCGATGCAAATTATTATATATTCAAAAAATCAAATACATATCATGAGTTTTGAATTTAGAAAGTACCATTAAAAAGTACTCTAAGTAAAAGATTAAGTGTTCATTGACTCATGGAATGCAACACCATTACAGATATGCCCACATAAAACATTCTAAGATATTTTAAATATTTCTTTATTTGACATATTTCCAAATTTCATAAGCTCTATTCCAGTCCATTGTTGATATATGAAGTCCTATCAATAAAACTCGCATCAAGGCACCCAATATATCCAATGATGTTTTTATTCTTCGTATACTTTATACTATATTTTGTCTTTAAAATGCCTCATCTTTATGGAATTGGTAAGCATTGCTTGCCATAGTTTTATCATATTTAGAAAGCTTGTATGTGGCATAAAATCCCTCTAATCCTCCTTCATGCAAAATCCTTCATAGTTAAAGCGGAGAGTATCAACAAAATTATACAAATCATATGAACAACCTTCAAAATCAAATAAATTCTTTCTTCTCCCTCATAAAAATTATGTTACAAGTGTTCATAATTTTTAAGAAGCCATCGCTTTGAATCTTCTTCTGTAGTACATTCATCCTTTGAATAATGACAAGGGGTTAACAACTTTATATAATTAAAAAATTAAATATCTAGAAATCTTTAATTTAAACAATCTACAAGTTTTTGAACATATTATTTTTTCAATATTTTTGCAGTTGTCTAGTGACCCATCAATGCAAGGATTCATTCTTTGTTTTAGTACCTCAACATAATCATCACACATATTTAGAATTGCCATAAATCATAATTCATGCCTATGAAGTTGTCCATCATGATCAATAATCTATAAATAACCATATTTAGAGATCTCTAAAAATGAAAAAAAATAACTTGTGCCATTTGCAAAAGTATCTAACCTTACAAAGCACATACTTAATATTTGTATAGTAGAATCTTTGTATAGTAGAATCTTTGGTTTCCCCTAAAGATGTGACATCCACATTATCTTCTTTAAATTTTTTATTCAACTTGTTTAGTTCACATAATTCATCTAAAGAATATGTAAGAAAAATTGCAATGAGAAGATCCTATTCTTATCATACCATGAGTCTCTCTTCTTACTTTTCTATAAAGTTAACAATGGAGGCATCAACACAATAAGTCTTTCAATAACTTATCCTCTTGAGAACCATCTAACTCCATAAATTGGAAGAGTTTGAAGTGTTTCTAGTTGCATGAGTTCTTAAAGAGCAGTAAGTTCATTATGTTTTTTAGTAGAATTTTGGACCCAAGAATATAATTTATTTTCCAACTCTTTGGCAAACACCAACTCAAATAATTTTCTAGTATCATCTGATGTAACTAAAGCCTTATGATGAGAAATCTAATAAATACCTATAAGTTTGTGTATATTTTTTTTAAAGAGTAAAAAATCTATTTTCACTCCCTACCATTGATTAAACATAATCTATAGAAACTACTATTAATATTTTATTTAAAATATCAATTTCTTTCTTCAAAATACTTATTGCATCATATAATGTTTTCGCTCTTCTATCACACACATTTATGATGTTTAAGAATTGTGAAATAGATGGCCCTAACCCTTTTGAGTCTATAAAAGTAGCATAAACCACAAGGTGTGTCTCTAGACTTTAATATGTACATTCATCCAAAAACAAAAAGAATAATTGATTGTTTAATATTTTTCCACTTTCTCTCTCTTCAAAACATTTAGATATTTAAAAAAGGAAATATTTTATAGTCATATTATTTGAATATGATTTATAGTCATTTTTACGCATATTTTGTGTTTCTAAGTATATGTTAAAAGAGTAAATGGCCTCATATTTTGAGAGGGGAAAGTCTTCTTGCACAAACTGATAAACCAATTTCATGGTTTTGATGATTCTTTATTGATGTCATCAATGTCTGTAATGTTTTATACAATTGATATTGATTTTGCTTTTGTTTTATCCCCACATATCCATTTTTTTTGTGAAATTTTATGAATGTTTGAATTTGCATGAGTGACTATTACATCATGTTGCAAACTAGTACAACTAGTTCTAGTGCCCCATGGTCCCACAAACTTGTGTTATTCATAATATATATATTTCATGATTTTTTTCCCTTCATGCATTACACACCATAACCATTTAAATTTAAATTTCCATTCATGTATCTAAACACTATTTTTATTCTAACCCATTATGTGTTTTGTGTTGAAGCTTTCCTCTCTTCAAATTCCTTACCATACTCATCAACATACCCTAATGTATTTAAGTCTTCATTTGAATAAAAATTATGATCCTCTTATGATGAAGCTTTTGATATTTTGAATCGTACAAAAAAATATTTTAATCAAATATTGACTCTTTTTATTTTGAGATATTTTAAATTATATAGTACCTCTACAAACCAAAATAAAAATAAAAAAATATTAGATATAAAAAATTAGATGTAATTATATAAAATTTATAAATTAGTTTCATTAATTTTTGCAAATAAATTCCTATAAAAATATAATTGATAATTAATCTTAACTACTTTTCATAATTTTTTGATAATATAATCTATATTTACACCCCAAAAAAATTAAATTTTAAAGATAAATAAATAATAAATCTATTTAATTTAGAAATATACTATATATGACCATGCCCATAACAAATTCCTATATTTAGACGTGTAACTATTGACTAAGTGCCTTTTCACTGCTACTTGTGGGCTACCTAGTTTAGCTCGGTCCAATCATCCCATCCATTGGACATTACAAGTGAAGGAAAATAAATAATAATAAATATTTGTAAATCTTCTTTGGAATTAAAATCCACATTGAGAATCACTTTGTAGTGCTATTAGACATTACACATATCTGAGAATGGTATTAAAATACAATGCATAGAATGTTCACAATTGAACAAGATAAAACATCTGAAAGCATATTTTAGATGTCATATACTTAGGCTTATTAATATACACATAGAGGGAGGAAAGAGTCTATAGTGGCAAATAACAACCCAAGGATTTTGATTAAGAGGAAAAGAAGTATCTAATATCGTATCTGTAAAATAAATACTAATGATAACATTATTATAAATATAATATAATTTATCAAAGTAATAAAATAATAAGATCAACTAAGAAAAGAAAGAGAATAAGTATAGGTGTGTCTAGAACCTTGGGATACCCTATGACTGAAGAGGAATTTGAAAAATATATAGAATTCATAGGAAATAAAAATAAATTTAAGGCAAATTGAGGGAGATGGCAACCGTAGCTGTATCGGGAGGAATTTTTGAATTAGGGAGTGGGCAGGAAAGCTCAGGCGAGGAAGGAGGAGGTGGGGACGATGAGGAAGATGACGACCAGGGTCGTAGGGGACTGACGACGGGGCCATGCAGTGGAAATAGGCATTTGGCCTATAGCTCAGGTGAACATCGAACAGAGTCGGGGAGAATTAATATAAAGACTCAGACCAACAGCTGGAGATGGAATGATAGGAATCCAGATGCAATCGTTCTTGCATCAAGGGCAATGACTAGGAATTGAGGATGGACGTTGGCCCTTCTTCAACCCTCCCTCGAATGACAGGAAGCCAGGAGTTAGTAGATTTTGGTCGATGGCCAGGCAAGCACAATGGAGGAAATGCCATGGACATATGGTAGAATGGTAGGCCTTGGAGGGTCTACACCTTTTGTGCCATGAACTAAGCAGGCTGGAGGATAAATGGTGACCTGCGCAGCCCATGGTTGTCTGGATTTGGTAAGTTCCTGCTCCGTAACATTGACCTAGTGTTTTGCCACTGGTGCGGATTTAGTGTCAAGTTTTTTTGTTGGGATTTAGTGTTTTGAATGGGCATGGGAACAACCAATATAGGGAATGGTGTAGGTCTTCCTCTATTATTTTAGTCTTTTATGGCATGGTTGCCCATTTTTGGTCCTTATACGGGGTGGATGATGGAGGATCACCCCAGGTTTCTTTTTTGGGGTAAGAGGGGTATTAGAAGAACCCACTCCCTTGTTTCATTTAGAGGTATGGCTATTAGAGGAGTCTATGCTTTAATCCCACCTGATCGCTTAGTCAAGGGAAAAATCCATTTATCTCCTCTGATCAAATTAAGGTCTTTGGCCTATTTTGAAGTGCTAAATTCTATGAAATCCTAGTTTCTGATTTTAGGAGGACCCTACTTTAATGCGGCCTCCTTTTGCTATTTACGATTGAATGTTAGAGGAGTCCACCATTGCTTACACCAAGTTACGGGATTATAGGTAACCATTTTAATATCTTATGGTATCAAATAAGATATGGACAAAGCTTTATTGGGGGCAATGGTAGTATTCAAACATGCTTGGAATCCTAAAGTATACAAGGAATGCAGAGGAAGAGAGAAAAATATGTTGAAGTTCAAATCTAGGGAGGAACCTTCTCAGTGAAAGTTGGTTTGGTTTGGGATGAATATAGGATTGCCAACCAAATCCTATCTTACTAGAATGGATGATATAGGAATCTACCTTGTTATTTCTAGTCCGATGAAATGCCTACTTCTTGTATTTTAGTTATGCAAAAGTTGTGCAAAAGACCTAGGTGGTAGAAGATCTTTTTCTCATGGTGGACTTTTGTCCTACAGAGTAAGCCTTTGGAAAGCCCCACTTAAGGATAATTAGTTCTTTGAGTTTTTTTTTTTTTTTTTAACATCCTTGACTATACAAAGGTTGTGGGATCTTTTGAACCCCTCGTCTAAAGGTTGCGGGAGCCTAAAGACCCCCTTGTTATGGTTTGTAAAAGATGAGAATCTTAGTGGGAGGAAAAAACCCACTTCATGTGATTTGGTTATCCAGAGGTTGGAAGGAGGACTCAGATGGTGGAATACCTTCTTCTCCGAATGGACTTCTTTCTTGTAGTGTACTCTAGAATGACATTATGAAGGGTGTCATCCCTTCGAGATTAATTATTTTGTATCAACTTTATGTTCTCTAGGTTATGGGACCCTTAAAACCCTCTTGATCCACAAGGTTGTGGGAGCCTCCAAACCCTCTGGGTGTTTCTCGTTGTGCTTCACTAGGTTGCAGGATCCTTAAAACCCTCATGTTTCGATAAGGTCATCGGAAACATTAATCCACTTGTTTGTTAACAAATTATATTTGAAAAAGAGATGTAGTCTTTGTGTTACTAAAAGATTATTAATAAATTTATTATACATCTTAGTTGACTATACCAGGGCCTTGAATGTTTTCAAATAAAAAGAAATATTATACTTTTATTTCTTTTTGTATATTTGTAATGTGTTGCAATGTAGTATAATTTTTTTAATTTGAAATGAGCTAAAAAATAATCCATTTATGAAACTCCCTAACACATAAACTTAAGCTACCTTCATTATCTTCAAGAACCATTTATGGATCACTTGTGTGATGAATTGAAAATATCACTTTATTGAAAATCGTATTAATTTCTCCTATTAAAGTTATAGTATGAAAATGAGTTTGCATTTTTTATTTCAATGTCATGTGATGATTATCTACTAGCTCATGCTTCATCTTGGTAAATGTAACTTGTTTTGTGAGCATGTTTTAGATAAAGATAAAGATTGTTTATGTTTACACTATGCTACAATTTGGAAGGAATTTAAATTGGATCTTTGAGATATACACTTTTTTTTATTGTATTTGTTTCTTGAAAAGAATTAGTAAATAATTCACTTGTGAAACCCCATAAAATGGAACCATAAGCTATTTTATTATGCTCAAAATATATTATAATCACGTATGTAGTTACTATAATTAGTACTCCTTGTTAAATTATTTCATTTAAGTCATAAGGCTAACCGGTTGGAGGGATCACCTCCTCATAAAAATTAGTGGATCTATACCAATGGGAACTCTAGATTAAATAAAACCTATGTTGTTACACACTTAAAATTAATACATTGTTTCATGGATTGATCCTATAATAAGTCTTTCTCCTTGGCTTCCAATGAATGTCTTACTTATCGATTGTAATACATATAGTTGCTAATTTTGGTGAAGGCAATATATTACCTTAATATTGATTATATCTAATAGGATGTATTAAAACATTGAACCAAATGGAAACCCTTCTATTTAGATACTCCAAATAAGTAAATTTTTATAATATTAATATGATTATTCCTTTCAAGTAGGAAGTATTGCTATAATATTATATACCATGAAAAGGATGTGTCCTACCATTCTAATATTTTTCTTGTAGGTTCACAACTAAGTTCATACATGCTAACTTTAACTAATTGTTGATTCAACTTTAAATCATATTATAGACTTGAGTGGAATTATAGTATGTTTCCTTCCTCATACTCATCAATGCCAATGGATAAGTTATAGGAAACAACATTAAGGTTTAAATACATTTTATTCTAATTTTGTGAGGGTACTTAATGAGATACTAATTTCTCTCTTAACCTAGAGAATTAATATTAAGTCTTGTAATTTTCTTACTATTGAAAATCATCTTAAAAATTAAATTGTGGATCTAGTACTAAAGAACTTCAAGAAGCATCTTATTTTCAAGTTGAACATAGACCTTGATAAGAATTAGAGAAGTCATTTGTTTATATTTATAGTGATTTTAAAGTGGTTAGATTTCTTATTTTCATAAATATATTGACATGCCTCATTGAGGAACTACATATTTAGACTATGATCTTTCTCAATGAACTAATTCTTCTTAGAATATGATGCTTTTATGAATCCCTAACCATTTATATAATAAGAGTTACTCTTTTATACATATCAAAAATTAATTTTGAAAGGTCACTTAATTATTATTGGTAGATTATGTAAAAAGATATCTTTTAATCCTATAGAGTTGATGTTATGTCATTTGAAATGTGAAAAAATGATCCTGCTTTGTATTAAAAATAGGTTATGAAAATTGCTACAATATTTATTATACCCAATATGAGAGTTATTTTGATAATCAACTTCATTGATTTAAAAGTTGTTTTCTTCTATATTCCCACATCTATTAATATGAGACTTTTTTGTTAAATTATATTTATAAAAAAATTGATTGTATGTTGAGATTGTTATGTTGTTTGTGTTATGGAGGTGTGCTACAGTTGGTATCGTAGCGTTGTTACAATACAAGGAGATCTAGTTAGATTGTCCTTGTTTGTTTATTATGTTTAGGTGGTGAACCTAAAATCATAAATTTTGTATATTAGCCTTATGTAAAAACTCATTTATAGGATGCCTATGGAAATAAAACACTTCATGTTGAAAGATTTATTGTTATAGCAAGTGTTGTGTCCTATTTATGCATTCTTTGGTGCGTTTTGTATGTTGTGGCTAACAACAAACCATGTAAACCAAAAATTCCCTACTATAGTGTGTAGTATCAAGAATTATTGACATATAAGAATTGATATATTTTGCGATTCACTACTTTGCTATAGAATTACATATTTTGATATAGAATTGCATTCTTTGCTACATAGGGATTGATATATTGTGTGATCAGTTTTTTTCATGTGACAGATTATTTGATTTGTTTTGATATGATATTGGGGTCAAGATCCCTATATTAGGTTCATGAGGCTTAATTTTTTTCAAATTTCATAGTTGATTGCACTAATTCCCTCATTCACTACATATGTCATGAAGTCTAAGCTAATTAGCCCCAAATCTCATCCTATAATTGAAGTTACATGAAAGAGGTCTAATTTGCCCCTAATTTCCTCCACTATTGAAACAATTGATTGTTTTATTCATTTTTAATGAAATTGGGCCTAGTTGAACAATAAATAATATTCTATATAGTTTAAATTACTTTCACGAATGAAAACATGCAAAATTTTCATCACCATATAAATTATGCCCTTTTTTTGGTAGTGTATATATTGACACACTCCACTTTAAAATAAAAATATAAAATTATTAATGTGAATAGATATAAAAGTATACAAAAATGCATATAAATAGATGGTTTTTATTTTTATGTGGCATGTCAACATAACATGTACGTGTTATAGCATGTACATTCTATGTTATGTTTCAATTCAAGAACCAATCCTTTTGGATTAGAAATGACTTGGACTCTTGACCTAAAGGCTTAGACCTATCAACCCACAACTGAGTTGAAGATCTTTGACAAAAAATAAGAAAATTCAAAAACCATCACTTAATAACTGAATCCACCTTTGTAGGAATATGAGTTGAAGAAATAAAAACATTCTATTTTATATTAGTTTCTTCCTCATAATCACCCAAGAACAATAACCTGTAGGTATATGGTGAAGTGGCTGATTGAGATTGATTGTAAGTATATCTACCATGAAGTTTGCAACCCTTATTTTCTATTTGGAGTGATGTAATAAAAGTGGCATAAACCCATAGCCAAAAATAGAAGTATAATAGGTATTATCTCTTTTTGCTTATACAATCCCATATCCCTTTTTTATTATATTAATATCTAATTATTATCTTCCTCCCCAATCTAAAATTATAGTGTAGATATAGAGAATATTTCTGATGGCTTTCATTCCCATATAAATTTCAATGAGATAATTCATAAAATTATTACCATGATGACAAACACACTCTTCTCTTTCCAAATATGTTATTTTTTAAATTTTGTACTATTTCTAGGGTTTTATCTATGTTGATTTCTAACTAAGGCTATTTTTAGGCCACTACATGCCATAAATATACATGCCTATACATGTTTAAGTAATTTTATTTTTTCTTATTCAAAAATTTAGAATATTATATGGTCACAATCAAAACCTAGTTATATATGCATTCAAAAAATAATAATTTTCATTTTTAGGTAGTTATGTAGGTCGTATGGCCATTTATCTATTTTTTAATTAGTTTTCAGGATCTATTTGCTTGTAAAATTAATTTAAAAAATAAATATTTTTTTAATAAAATATAGGTCATAAAATAGATGATATTATCTAAATTTTCACAAAAGGATTTCAATAAATATTAAAGTTTTATATAAAAATGTTACATCACATGGATAACTATCTACTCTATTTTCCTAAAAAAAAAAGTTCCTCTTCAAATGTTATATTTTTGACCTACTTATACTTAACCATTTTTAAAAAACATTAGTGTTTTGGAAACCATACTCAAAATTCTATAATTCATGTTCTTATACTGCCTTCAAAATTTGAGCATAGCCATCTCAAATAATCTACAGAAGTTGATTTTTTAAAATTTTCAATAAAAACATGGACATGCATAGGTCCCTTTTTGTCCACCATCATTCTGCACTTACCTGTACATTAACCATAATATTTATAAAAATTTGCCTCTATATGTGTATGAATTTATTGCTTAAAAATAATATATTCTCTGCTAAATGGTCTACAATATAGTTGTAAAAATTGTGGGACCGTCTCATGCTGCAACAAAAGAAAATACATATTTATTATTGAAAGTTCTATGTCAATTAATTATTACCTTTTAAATACAAACATATTTTAAATTTAACATGTAAATTAATATTAATACTTAAATTATTATTTTTTTAACATGTCAAATATCTAATATACCTACAAAGGTGAAGCTAAGGTATCCAAAGAAAATGTATGTCTTAAAACTCCTTATTCCATACCAAATCATATATCTCCTTGGAAACACCACCATAATTGAGCTACATCACATCCTCTACATCATATAAAGTTCTAGTGCATAAAAAAACACAAGATATACAATGATGTGGCTAAGCGTTTACACTAGCTTGAGTATCCCCATGTCAACTCTCTTAAGCATCAATGTGTGAAATATGAATCTTATTAGAATGAGGGTTTCAATAAACACCTTAACCACATGAAAAGTGTTAATATACACATCATTATTCACTAAATATGGTATTTAATAGGTTGACATGAATATTTGATACAAATTCTTGTAGTTTGATAAGGTGCACGACATACACCTTGTCTATCCTATGAGAGTATTTTCCTCTGCCCATAAACTTTAAATAATCAAAATAATTAATAATTTCATTGAGGATAAACTCACAATATATTTTCCTCAAAAAAAATAAAATAACCTCATTATTTATACGAAGTAGTTAATTTAAGACCATCCACCCTTGCTCCCAATTTTTTTATCTTATCAAATCATGGTGGCACTAGTGGATTGGGAACCATTTTCATGATAATAAAGGTGGTGCATTAGTTATTTAATCATAGTTGATTGTGATTTTGTGTTAATTTTTATCCCTCACATAATAACCATGAATAATTTTTTATAATATTAGGACTTACATTTCTCTATATAATCTACCCATCTATCAACTTGACCTATTATCAAGTCCACTTCCCCCAATAATGAATTTGTTATATTTGCCAAAGAAAACATTATTTTTTAGTTTATTTAGGGTCCTTCATTATCTTCATTATCTCCTCAATATATATTTTGTCTTATATTATATTTGAGTCCAAATACTCCTGATTACTTGGGGAGTCTTGATGAAACGTATGAGAGTTAGGCGTTTTTTGTTGATTTTTTTCTTCATCTTCAATCACCAATTTTTTTCTAAACTTGAATGGGTCTAATAGGTTCTAAAAAGTAAAATATAAATGGGTTTAACACAAAAAAATCAATTTAAATGAATAAAAATACTAATTTTTTATTTAATTGGTAGAAGAATTAGTCTACTTAGCTCTTATCTTGTATGCCATTATTTATTGTCTCATTGAATGATCTCTTTAAAAAAAATCAATGAATTTTATTAGGGTATAAGTGAAAATTCTTGGAACATGAGTGTGGGTTTTAAAAAGTCAATAAATTTTGTATGGAATGAAATTTATAACAATAAAATGATGATTCCTAACATATTTTATCAATAAGTCAATATAAACATATATGCATTATAGCTTGTAAGTGATTTAGGCACAGTATCATGACGTGTAATTTAAATAATGTGTAAAAATTATTATTAAACCACCTAAGCACTTACATTTGATTTACATTTTGGACAAAAAATCTCTATTGTTGCGCCCCCAGCCCCCCCCCCCTCCCCCCCAAAGTCTTGCACTTACCTAGTCATGTCCTTCCATGCAAAAGTAATAACACTACAGTGTTATTTAAACTTAGGGGAGTAGAGAAGTGTGTGTGTGAGTGGGAATGTGAAAAAATTGGGTAAGTGTGAGGAACGTTTGTAAAATATATCATCTAAAAGTTAAATATTTATTATTCTTGTTATTTTGTTGTATGATTTGTGTGAGAGATGTATAGTACAAGGCATATCTTCATTAAAACCCCTAAATGTCAATGCATCAACATTTAGTTCAATAAATGGTGCAAGGATAATTAGAGTTTAAGTGTAAAATATGGGAAGTATAGTTTTAAATAAAATTAATTAATTAATTAAATAGTATTTTATTACATTCAATCCACTTGGTCTATGTCTTGTATAAATATGAAAAAATCTTAGTTAGAGGTTGAACATAGAGATTGAACTTTTGGATAGGTTAATGAGTATTAATGTGGAGCTAAGTAGACACAATGCACCCATTTAGTTAGGGTGCACTATTATTATCTTCCTTTCAAATCAAAACCATTGAGTATGATGTGAAACTAAAAATGAAAAAATTAACTAAACATAGGTGATAATTATCCCACTTTGCTTACATGTTACAAAAAAGATGGGTTTTATAATTTGTTAGTTTTGTATATATTAGTATTTTCACCTTTTCCATCAAAATTTCAATACTATTATTTCACATGGCACATGTAAATTAAAAACCTAAACTAATGCCATAGTTATGAAAATAGTTTTAATATCTAAATCTACAAAGTTGTGTTTAATCAATTGCTTATATACCTATGCAAATATTTATTACTTTTGAACGTGAATCATCATGAATTTTTAAAAGTCCAATATGAAATGAATGCATGTAATAAATGATATTTATTTATATGTATTTCTAAATTTATATTTATATTATCTAGTTTTTCATATGTTTTTAAACAAATGGAACCTAGTGGCTACTAAGTTCCTATATTATTTCAAGTTGTTATATTCCCATATGTTATCAAACAAATATATACCTCATTATATGTAGGTTAGCATATGTTTTTAAATAAATTTGAAACTTATAAGCGAAAAGGTTCCCATTTGAGTTCTATGTTTTTAAGAAAATGGGAAGCTAATAAAGGAACATATTTATGTAAATTTTAATGTCACTAGGTGTATTTATGATATGATCAATTTACAAAATTGCTAATTATTTTCATCATCAAAGAAGATCTAGTGATACAAAGAGATGATATTCCAAAAAGGAGATTGTGGAGACCAAGTAAAATAGTTTAAAATATGAACAAAAGGCTTGATGACATCTCAAGGAAGAGTGGAAGAGAGAATTCATCTTGAGTGATGATTTGAGTGACCAAAAGGGTGATTTTCTAGGGTAAGAAGCATATGTGGAATATGGTGTTTTAACACATGATAAGTTAGATGGGGATATTATTAAATTTTCTAATTTGTTTCCAATATTATAAGAATGTATATGGAGATTCCATACTTTTCCAATATAACAAACCCATAAAACATGATATATTATCTCATGGAAATGGAGTAATTCAAGTTTAATGAAGTAGCGGATGAGCATAAAGTGAAACTTATAAATATTAAGCTAATTGGACACATATTTATATGGTCGTAAGTTGTGTAACTTGAGATAAATTTCAAGTGAAAATATTATACTCCCTTGTATGAGAGAATGGTTATGAAGTTGAAATAAAAATTTATACCTAGGGATTATTAGTTGGATCTATTGAAGATATTTCATAATATTAAAAAAATGAGCCAAAATGAAATATTAGACTAAGTATTTATATAAATAAATATTAATTTTTGTCATAGTGATATGGACCAAGAAAAGGTGGAACAATATATTGATAGATAATGATGGGATCAACATAATGAGATTGCATATGATAGAAAAGGCATATGAATATACATTGAAAGAGGAGAATTTGATATGAAAAAAATTACTACAAGAACTAGAGGGAAACATAGTGATGGTAAATAAATATTAGTGTGTAAGCAAGGTAATGACATAAATGTGAATAATTCACAAGGATAAAATTCTATAATATGATCATTTTTATTGATAGGGAAAAGTATATTTGACATAGTAATAAGGTAATGGTTCAAAGGAACATGTTTTAGGTGTGGAGAAGTAGGAAACTGCACATATGAGTGTCCTTATGCATATGTTGATGGTAGTGAGAGAGTAAGTGGTGGTAAAAAAAAAATATTACATGCATACATATAGTCCATACAGTCACCTACCCATGGAGAGGATTTTTGAAGAAGTAGAGAGTATTCTCACATCAAAAAGAGTATTTAATTTTCAAAGAAAATAATAAAAGGTGATTCAAAGAAGATATTTTTTCTGGACCATGTAATGTAAGGGGTAGGTTTTTAAGATCTTTTTCATAATAATTTATTGGCTTAAAGTTTGTTATGTTATTTATACCTTTAGTAATTTCAAAAACCCTAGATTAGGCGTAATTACAAAAAATAATTCCTTTAAACAAGTAATATAGGATTATATTTTTATTTTAAGGCCATCTAATGTAAGTGTCCGATTGTGGCACAAGTGAAGTTTCTATTACATGAAACATATTAATCAAACACTATAGAGCATGCTTAATACTTAGGACATAGAAAGGAAATTATTCTAGTGAGTGTGTGTATAAACAATGATTATAGATATTATATAAAATCTAATTTTTATATATAGTGGGTTTTGGAAGAACTTTTCATTGCTAAGGAAAATAAAGATCATTCTAATGTCATGAAAAAATATTTAAACATGCCAAAAAAGGATGGTTTGGGATCAATAGAAATCATAAGTTTGTTTCTTGATTTGTTTGTAGTTAATAACTATTTCCTACCATCTTAGTAAAAGATTTTTTTCTAAAAACTTAATTTATTCTATTGCAATTGTTCAGCATAATTACCTCTTATGTAGGTCAATACTATAAGAACGTAATCATGAATTAGTTCAAAGACAATCCACATCTTCAACAAATTATTATTTAAATATCTATTTAAGATATCTATATTAAAAGAATGTAATCATGACGCAAGTCTAACACATCATCAAATGAATGCTAATGTTGATGCTAACCATCTTACAATGGCATAGTTGATGATTAATTTTTCAAAGCTTCATGAATGGCACCAATTATATGTGATTTTCATGTTTCTATTGTTCCTTGAATTGCCATGCATAGTGGTGTGACATTATGATTCTGAATAAAATGTCTCACGATTATATCAAGTACCTATTTTTGTTTGTCACCTAAGATTAAATATGAAAATTACTTTTTATATCATCTGGTAT
>JARHVA010008080.1:200000-202500 GCA_037957365.1 Torreya grandis
ACCCTCTCAAAACCCTTATAGTGATTCAATGGTGAAAATATTGATGTAAATATACCATAATGGTTTTTTGAAGTTATTTTTATGATTTTATGTGGTATATTACTCCATAAATATTCTATAGGTAGTAGTAGTTTTTCAGAGTAGTAAGTGTAACCTATAGAAAAATGCTTGTTTCTAAAGAATTTGATGCTACAAGCAAGGTTGACTTGGTCAATGTATGAAATTGGATGGAGGTTGAAGTTAAATAATAATTATTTATGTCTATAGTGTTTTTTTGGAAAATTTAAAGCATCTATGTCCACTAATTTTCTCACTTAAGTTGACGTATCACTAAAATGGCAAAGAGTGAAATTAGTGATAAAAAGAGTCAAAGTGAGAAAGATATTAGGGATTGGTTGTAAATGATTAGGGAAGGATAAAATTGATTTATTTTGTATTTAAATGCCTATAAATCATGTTAATTTTTAATATATTTTTTTTAATTCATTTCAAATGGTGAAAATAGTGTTCTCCAAGTGACATGTCTAAGTGAGTAAAGACAATAAAGAAATAAGGTTCAGTGATTGATTTGTTTTGTCCATATTTAAGATTAGAAATATATATATTTGTTAATTTTATTTGATATTATGATGTATTAAGATCATAAAAAGGATTTTTAATTTCATTTAAGTGTCCTCACAGGGGTTAAGAGTCATGTTCACCATGACTATCTCCAAAAGCAAGAATGACAGTTCTAAGTAAGTAAGAGTGATTGGTTTGAGGATCTCTGCACTTATCTGATGCATCTAATGAATTTGACATTTTTTTTAATACATAAATTTATTATTAATTATTTATTTAATATTTATAGATATCTGAAAAGTGTCTATATGTTTAAAACTTAATGGCCTATCTGGATGAGTATGCAGTGTAAGAGAGGCTTGAGAAATTGGTCTGTAATACCAATATTTAACTCTCTCTCTCTCTATATATATATATATACATATATATATATATATATATATACATATATATATATATATATATAATGTTTATATGCATATATCATACAAACTATTAATTTTAATTATAATTGATTAAATTTCTATTATAGTTTCTAAATACAAACTTATACGTGACTATGTTTTTGGAGCTACAGGCAATTCTAAGTGGTCATATTACAGAGATGTGTTTGGGGTGTTTTACTCAGTGTTGAATAATCTATTAAATATGAGGATGATATAAAATTATAAAATTTTAATTTTTATGTATTTTTATTCATGAAATTTTCATATTTATATGTCTTTTATCAAATATTATTTACTGTACTTTGGAAGTATTTGACCATTCTGAGTGGTCATGTTGCAAGAGTAGGTTTGAGACCTTTTGTCTTGTTTGGTGATGTCTAATGGACATGGTGGTGGCCATTAGGTCATTTTTAATATTTAAATTTTATTTTATAATATTTAATTTTTATAAAATTAATTGTATACTTCTATTTTATGAGAGATACTTTCAGGCAGTGAGAAGGCCTAATGGCTAGTAGGCCTAATAACATAGTTCAAGTGATGAATTGGAATTACAAGTGGTGTTTAAATATATGGTTATTATAAATTATGTATTTCAAATTTATTATAATTGTTTCATACATTTATAGAGACTTTTAATGGTCCAAGAGGTCAAAAGTGTAATGTGTGCTTAAGATAGACCTAATTGCATTAGGTCTCCTTTAGGCCTAATGAAGGTTTTGGATCGTAAAAGGTATGACTGACATTTGAAGTAATTTTATCACCTATGTAATGTTTTTATGGAAATATTATAATTATAATCTAAGTGTTTAATTATTCTTTATTGACCAATATGGGTGAGAGCAAGTGTTGTGTATATAAACAAGTCATAACTGGCCTATTTGAGCTAGTATGAGAGATGTGAGAATATGTGTAGATAATATCTATTTATGTAGTATAATTAGGTAATTTATTACCATAATAATATATAAACCATTATAATTATCTCAATAATCTTCTTCACGTGAATTATAAGGTAAATGGACCTAATGAACCTAGAAGAGGCATGTTGAGTGAGGAAGCCTATGAGGTTATTTGTGAGGGGTAGATGCTTAAAGTGAGTTGAAGGAGGTGATATGTGAGATACCATCAGAGGAGTGTTCTATTTTTATGAAAAATATTTGAATGCAGATATATAATAAATAGATCTGAAGAAGTTACCATTGCTTGTTTGAGAAACAAGTTATTGTTAAGGTGGTCAAGCTTGTCTTGGCTAGGTTGGTGCTTAGTAAAGAAGGGGGTTGGATTTACCTTAAAGTTTGGATCTTTTAGAATTTTTATTTTAAATTTTTTTTTTGGTGCCAAGTCACTTAGGGGGTTGCAATTTTGTGCTTTCTAAAGGACTAGTGAGGGGTTGGTGCGTCACTAAATGTTGTTTCATTGCTTATAAGATAGTATTCCAAGTGGTGTGACTATTGGTTTTATCCCCCATAATGTTTTACCACATATATATG
>JARHVA010008080.1:207500-230000 GCA_037957365.1 Torreya grandis
ATAAATAGTGAAAATGCAAACCAAATGATAACGGAGTTCACCCTTTTTGGGTTTACATCCTTGGGTCTAAAAAGTGCTCGAATTGATCTATTAAATGGTGTAAAATACATTTTATGTATACTATTTACACCAAAATATGACTTTGGTCTACAAAAATACCTATGTTCCACCTTTAGGAAGTCTCTACTATAATCTCCTATGTGGGAGTTTCTTTTCCTGCATAAAAGAACACTTGCTTACATGTTTCTTAGTTCAAAGGATAAAAAATCATGTTTTATTCTCTCCACGCATATGTTTTTCAAATGCAATAATGAGCCTTTTATAATTCTCTCAAGGCCCTTATTTCATGGGTTGAAGTCTTATCCATTTACCCAATACATTGGGATTCATTTTGCCTTTTTTTAGGATTGGATAAATATTCCATGCATTTTGGATGGGATTTAATCCAATATTAAGAGGGTTTTTTTAATAATAATGTTTTAATAAACATTTTAACACCATACACATTCATATTAAGACCAATATTTTCTTGAAACTCATAGTATATCATAGGGAATTTTTTTTGGGCATTTAATTTGTTAATATACCATTGGTACACATGTTAAGCCCTGATTGGGTCATTGATACACATCCAATCACCATGCTAACATCATCATTGTACTCTACATGCTTCAATAGTTCATAAGTTCCACATACAAAGTCTATTTAACCTCATTAAAAATGTGTTAGATTCATCTCAATGAGGTCTTCATTATTGGTATGTTTCATATATGGTTGAAGACCATTTGATTAGATTGATGTGGGGATCCTCATATATCACATCATGAGTGATAGGTTCAAGTAACTAATAGTTTTTAGCATAAAAAAAAATCCAAAAAATATAAGTAACATGCTCTTATTCTTCATATCCTTGAATTTATTATCAAGAACAAACACCCATGTAGTACTCTTGAATACATGAAAAGAAGATACATTAAGATTGATCCTAGACAAAGCTTCTTCATGAGTTTTGTTTCACACTTCCTTATGAGGAATGTAGTTATGGATATAATTGTCATAATTTGTGTTCCTTCCTAATATTTAGGATACATATCTCTAGATAAAATCATATAGTTTTTTATGTTCTTCAGAGTGTGATTATTCTACTTTGAAACACCATATTTTTTGGGAGTATAGGGCATTAAGAGTTGATGTAATATGTCACATGTTATGAAAAATTATCAAAATTCACTAGAGGAATATTTACCACCATTATTTTTGCATAAATTTTAGTGGAAGATATTATTAATTATATTAAAAATCATTAAAGGCTTGAAAATTTTCAATTAATTAACTTTTGTACTTGAGAAAGTACTCCCAATATTTTTTATAATAATCATCTATGAAGGTTAGTACATATTTGCCTCAAGAGAAAGAGTGAGTGGGAAAGATCATGATATCACTGTGTATTATTTAAGATAAATTTTAGCTTCATATGTCTTACCCTTTGTAAAATGTTTCTAGTGTTGTTTTCTAGGCATATAATTATGATAAACTCCACTAGTGTAGGACACCTTAGGAAGACTAATCACCAATTATTTTGTGATAATATACTATAGGTATTTGTAACTAATATGCCCAAAATGTTCATGTCATAATTTAATAGTGGATCATCATGAGGAGTAAAAAGTATCCAATAAAAGTTTTAAAAATATTAAATGTATAAAGAAGTGAATCATGATCTACATTTCCTATAGCAACTAGATCCTATAGATCTGATCATTCTTCGAATTCGTGTTGTGGATTAAAATCCATAATCTTACTAGTTATTGAGTTATAATTTTTTTAAATAGACAGTGAATTTTTTGAAAATTTGGCAACATACAACACATCATTAATGGACTTATCCTACATCTCAATCATATCATATCCCAACACATTATCTCTAAAATATTTACCCACTTCAATTTGAGAAGTGCTATAATATGATAAATAATAACAAATATACTAGAATGTGCAAGGTTATGAGAATAAATAGATTAAACAATCCAAGTTCCTCATGATGTAGTTACTTCACTAATGGTGAGTGATTTATTTTTTCCTACTGATAATGTTGAAGAAAGATTGGTAAAAAAAAGCTTGTGTTACTTCATAGTAGCTTCTAAGGCATCCATCATCTTGAAACATATAGAGTAATAATTATTGGCCCCACCACAAAATTTACATGGACCATAAATATTCTTAGGTTTATTTTTTGGTATAGATTTAGAGTCTTTGATTCTTTATTAGACTCAACAATTTTATAGGACTTAGAATACTAGCATGCCTAGGAATAAGATTCAATTATTCTGCTAGAGGGTATACTATTTTGATTTATTTTGGGGTTGACTCTGGAGGAACTAGAAAGAAGTGCATGACTAGGGATATAAATAACATCAAGTGTCATTTTATTGGTGATCTCCCTAGTGAGTCATTTACAAAATAACTCAAAATTGGGCCACTAGAATTTATCACTCAAAGCATCTATGGTGGAGTTAAAGTAGAAACAAAGACACTAGAATGACCTTTTAGCTTAGACAAAATGAGAAACATGGCCTCTTTGTTAGTATTTTTTTTGTTAGTGGTGTGAAATTTGGACCTAATGAGTTTGATTTTTTTTCAAAATTTCTTAAAAATTTGGAAAATTAAAGGGTGAAAGAGAAGATAATATGGCATTACATTGTTAAACTTTGAATTTGTTAGCTATACCAAAGAGTGTATTAAATTTTCCCTACCTTACTTATGGGTTTTGGTGTCAATAATGTGAAAGAGAATGGTGTCTTAGATTTTGAACCAAATCAAACCTAGTGCCTCATCATATTTACATGAAAATAAATAATAGACATTATTTGATGTGAAAGGAGGGATACTTATTGTAAGGATACATCAAAGAACTTTCAACTAAAATATCTATTACATCTTTGGTTTCCATATGGTGTAATTTGAATTCATGAGTGCCTCAAATGACTATGCATCCATGGTGGAGGAGGTAATCACATAAAATTTCCTAAATGGTACAAACTTATGGACATTAGTTACCACCTATAATGCATCCTTTACTTTACAATAATGCCTTTAAAATTAGAAGGCATAGAAGAGGATAGAAGAGCATTAAATGTGTATACACAAAATATTTTTATACTTTATCATTTACTAACACTCTCCCTCTTTCAGTAACCTTAGATTTTCAATATATTTGAGTGCATACCTTAAAGGGTACACTATGAAAGGTGTGGGAATACTAATGGTGCTTCGTGAGAGAAATTATTTTTTATATATCATGCCTATATCCACTACACTTCCCTCAGAATTGATCCCCTAAGAAATCTTCCTTCGTATAACCCCCAACTATGATAAGGACCATATTTTCTAACTATATCATCCCATATCCATGTAGTAATCCTTGACTCCTACCAATTTTCAAATTAAGTCAACCGAATTTAGTGTAGTATGAAAGTTATGATAGATACTTCATAACTATATTAGCCTTGGCTAACCTAGTTCAAGGTTAAATTGTCATATTTTTAACTACATTAAGGCTAGTTGATGACGTCAAATAAAAATTATATAACGGTTAGGATCACACACCACTATAAATACAAGTCCCCATTTCATTCTAATAGGGAGGAACATTAATTTTTCATGTTATCATTGCTCGTAATTCTTCTTAAGACTACATTTGTAAAATATATTGCTTAGATATTTTCTTGGAGGTAAAAATCCTATCTTGTGGAGTCTTGGATGCAATATTAGGATACCATTTTAGCCTAGATATTTTATAAATATTTTTTATCCTTAAAACCATAATTTTCTCTTGAAAATCATCACTAGATAAGTAGTAGATCGAGGCTTGACAAGTTTTTTCAAGGTAAGTATATTCCAAACCTAGATCTTTTCATTTTGATAGATATAATTTGCATAATGAATAACATGAATGAATGTATAACCCCTTGTCTAAATTTCCTCTACACTTATACTTAGTGTGGATATAGGGTCTTTCAAACTTGCCATTTCACACCTTAGGTAACCTAGGCCCTCATTTTCTTACCATGGTTCTTTAACATTTTTAGATTATTTTTAACCATCCCCAGTATTTGTGTTACTAGCTTAAAAATAGTAAATTAGATTAAATCCAATATTAGAAGACCTAGTGAAGTTTACTTCATTATCTTCATTTCCTAGAGGTTTTATAACCCTGTCTATTAATGTTGTGTGATAAATTTAGAGACCTAAAACTAGCCATAACTAGCTTCTAACCGGACTTCAGACTATTCCTACTAACCATTGCAAACTAAGCTTATAAATCATTAAACATCCAAAATTTGATTACATATCATTCATCAAAGCTCATAATCATCTTGAGACATCCCTATTTGAGTTATTCTATTGTATGCAATAATAACCTCTCACAAATTCATCCCTAATCATCATATGACATAACAATAGTCAATTTGGCATATGGACCTATTAAGTAGTGCACATGAACACATATCAAATCTTGAAAGAAATAAATGGATAATCATAATTAATTAATAAGTCAAACCAAATTAAATACCTTGTTTAATTATCCATTTGTAATTAATGAATATCGTAAAAAGGAAATTCAAAAATATAAATATCCTAGCCTTTTATCATTACCTTTATGAGTTGTCAAGCTCTTTGAAAATATCCTAAAATATCTCATTTTGGAGACCCATGCCTATTTATTACAAATCATGATTAATCGATAAATATTAACTCTAATAAGGTTAGTCTTGACTCACTTAAGTTAGGTTTTAACTAATTCCATGTTTAAAATCCACCTTAACTCACCTTAGATTAGGGTTAAATCCATTTGCTATTGAAACAATGCCTTGCCTATTAAATTTTAATCTATTTTCGTGAAAAGTTATCATCCATAAATAACTTCAAAGATTTGATAAGATTTATGTTATAATGTAAAAATACCTAGAAAGTAAGGTTGTAATTTCAAAATCTTGAAGCCTAACTACATTAAGCCAATACAAGCCATGGTGCCAAGGAGAGATGGAGCTACACAACCTCCATTGACAAAGACTCTTTGATGCACAAGCTGAGTAACCTATTCAAAAATAATTTTGTAGATCCCAAGGAAGGTAAAGGATATGTTATCTTTTAAATTTTAGTTGTGTTTTCATTTGTCTCTTGTTAACTAATCTCACCCTTAACATCTAGGCTTGTAGTATAAGTGTTAGTATGTTTATTGAAGTTTTTGGCTTATGTGATCAACCAAGCTCCATAATGCCTAACCATTACCATTCTAAAACCTCATATTTTAGCTCACATTATCAACCAAGTTCCATAACACCCTATCATTTCTATTCTAAGACCTCATCCTTTGGCTTGTGTGAGCAACTAAGCTATACAACACCATATAATTTCTATACTAAGACCTCATCCTTTGGCTTCTTCGAGTAACAAATCTACACAATGCCCTACCATTTCTATTTCAGCACCTCATCATTTGGCTTGTGCAAGAAACCAAGATTTTTGAATCCCTATCATTTCTATACTAGAACCTCATCCTTTGGCTTGTGTAAACAACGAAGTTCCAAAATTCCCTAGTATTTCTATTCTAGGACCTAATCCTTTGGCTTGTGAAAGCAACCAATATTCACAATGCCCTACCATTACCATTATAAGACCTCCTCTTTTGGCTTTCAATAACAACCAAGCTTTGTTATGCCCTACCATTACTAGTCTATGACCTCATCCTTTGGCTCTTGATAGAAACCAAGATTTTCAATGCCATATTATTACTATTTTAGGCCATTCCATGTATGATAACTTGTTATACCAAAAAATTTATCCAATCATGACTCAATGTCTTGCACTTACTATCTTAGGCCATAAACCAACCTTTGTTAAGCCTATCATTATCTAACCACTGGCCATTCTTTGTCTTTTGCATACATTCCCCACTTTATAAATTCCTTGCTAATCATCCAACCCAAACTAAGCTAATCAAAACCTCTCTAACCAACCCAAACATTCAAAGCACAAGATATATTCAAAACTAGTATTTTACAACTACTTGTAAACCAAGACCATGATAACTGACCAATCGTCAATGTTTTTTTTTAACCAACCATTTATGACAAGTCAACATATGATGAATCAGATTTTAATTATATACCTTTTATCAAGGAGTCTCACTCTAACAATCCACTCTTTGTTGACTCACTTCTTAATTATTATAACTACCTTTGGGCAAATCATTACCTCAACCATTGTATTATTTTTCAAGAGTCTCCCGTTAGCAATCTAATCTCCATGGAATTATCTCTATACCTTTTTCCCATCATGTATGATTCTCACTTTGATAAACAAGTATTTGTGGAGCCCATTATGCCATCACAGGCCATTACTTGTCTAATAGTAAACATTAAGAAAAAACATCATTATAGCAATGTACACACCAAATAAAGAATTAACATTATATTTAAAATCAAAATCAGATTCAATGTTAGTATTGACATTGGGTTAAGAGTCCCTTGAGTCAGAATCATCTTCAAAATCATAATACATTTGTGGCTATTATAACATTGTTTACACATGCCTCATCAATCAATTTGAATAGATTTATGATCCTTATACAATTTTTGAGGATAAATACATTAGATTCGACATAAATTCTCCTAGTATATTATATGAATATTTTACAGTCTATTCCCATTCCATTACTGTTTCACATGCGATTACCAGCAACTGACCTAGCCATTTTATTAACCTTCCACCTCCCACAAGTGTTGATTGGGACAATAAAATTACACCTTGTTGAACTTCATCCATGACAACATATCAGTTGAATAATATTAGGGGGGCCAAGACCACATTCATGCAAAAGAAGAACAATCTCATAGTGAAACCTTTCCAAAGGAGCTATGGGATAATCAAAGTTAAAACTCATCATCTTCTAGTGAAACCTTTTTAAAGGTGCTAGGGGATAATAATAGTCAAAAGTCAATATTCCATACTGAAACCTTATTATAGGTGATAAAGGACAATCAAGATAACTTCAATAGTGAGAACCTTATTGAGGCACTAATAACTGAGTACCATAGTTATTGATTGCTTGATGAAGACATTATCAAAGATCAAATCAGTACATCTTCTAATATACAAGATAATCATATGGTAGTTACTCTTAGTCCTAAACAACAACAAAAATTAGTGGTCATATCGAGATCATATTCAGAAGTCTTCAACCTCACCACAACCAAAAATTATGTCAAATCTAGAATCAACAACATTGTGTGTGCCTATAAATCCCAATCTTTATTTGTTGCCCAACCATTATACATTCCATTATCTTCCACTATTACATCATCAAATTAAACCTATCATCCAATATTTATTTATATTAACCATCCCTATGTATACTTTCCTTTATAGAAGCTATAAAGATACCTTTTTTTATGTTCAAAGGAAATAAAATCAATGACCAACAAAGATCACACCATTCTTGGAGTCCAAATCTATAGAAGGTTCTTGATAGAGTAGCTATTCAGAAGAGGTTTGGGCTATCAGTTTACATGATCAATTATTTTGGTTGTCGTATAATGATCAAGACATGCATCTCCACATTAGTAGGAATAATAGAATCATTCACCTTAGCCAAAAACATTTACCTTTCAATTTCCATCTGCTATTTACCTAACCTCTTTCAGTTGCCATTCCTCTTACCATTATTTCATACCGTACCATTTACGTTACCTTCACACTTGGGGTAAATCCTCTTACCATTTTATCCAATTATCAACCCATTATCATCCTTAACAATGTCATATCATATATTATTTCGCTATGCCATCCCTATTATTTACCAACGCCTATTTTTAGCCACCCTACCCAACCCTTTTGATCTTGGTTCCTTTGGTTCTTCATGTACCTCTCATGAGGGGATTCTAATCTATTTTAATTAGTTTTAAAATTCTATTTTCAAATTATAGTCTATGAAAGTAGTGTGACAATAGATCTAACAAGTTATCTTTCATTTTATGTTTCACTAGTTCCACTGATTATAACCACCTATGGGAAAATCAATATCCCATCTTGGGTTACTAATTATAACTACTATGTGAAAAATAGTATCACTAACTTATGTCATTGTTTCCTAATTGTAAATGCTTATGGTTAAATTGGAAGAAACACCTTTACCATGTATTGTCACATCACCTTGCCATTACTATTTCATTTTACCTTACAAGTTGCCTTAATTTTTAGAATTTATTGTGACCTATTCAGTTCTCCCCATGTTTTGTGTTAGTGGAATTACTATGACTTGATGTCTTAATAAGACTATGTATACCATGCCTTATTATCAAGGGGGTTAGCTCAATCCCCCTTTATCCAATGCTTTCACCATGTTTGTGAGCAACTGAAGTCAACACTCTCACCATTTTATGAGTGGTATCTTGTCAATATTTAATGAGTTAAGATATATCAAAATTCCAAAAACATTCATAAAATTATAAAAATCCAAAAACATTTGTTCTATCTAAGCCTAGTTAATCATCCTCAATTCACCCTATTAGGGCAAAACCATTGTTAAGATTATTTGCTTTGATTTTACTTTCAGTATTATTTTGTGTTTGTTTACTTAGTTGTTTAGTTTTTTCCCTACCTATTTGTTTGCTTTTAGTATTGTGGCTCAACTCAATCTATATATGTTCATTAGGTAATTCCTTATGCATTATTCTTGACTCCATCCATATTCATACATCAACATTATCATCATGTTTTTATGATTGGTGCATTATTTTCAAATATTTATTAGATCAAAATTTGATCTTTATGCATATTTCAACAAATTTATCATGGTGTTCTATTATGAGGTCTATTGTCATGTGCTATATTAAAAATTAGCTCCGAAAGTCTTACAAGTAATTGAGCTGTAAAAGTTGATCCTTGGTAACCTTGATAAATCCTCCCACCCTTATTGATCGAATTAACCCATTCACCATTATAGTTATATTAATGCTAATAAGGATGAGCATATTCACATTGGTAAGTACAATTGAATCATTTCCATTGATTAATTCTTATTCTTCTATTAATAACATTATGCATCCTCATATGTTTGGTTATTTGTGGCTTCTTCAGTCATTAGACCATATGGACTAGGTTCTATCCTTGAGTTATTCTTGCCAATATTCCCTAGTGGGGAAAAATCAAATATCATTTTTTTCAAACCAAGTCATATTAATGATTATAACCACCTATGGGTAAATCATTATTTCAACTCATCAGCCCTAACTGGGGCATATGCATGTGCCACTGATTATAAAATCCTTTAAACAAATCATTACTTTTTACATAAATGCATGAAAGCATATTATTGTTTGGATTAATCTCACCCATGGTTTAATTTTATCATTTTTTGTACTTCTTTTTAAGGGACCATCCATCAAATGTATGTGAGATCCACTCCTTCGAGGGGGATTCATTATAGGCTTATATTTTTTTGGGATCTTTTTCTTCAATCATTATACATTTTTTGACATCTTTTTTTATTTGATAATATGTTACTATGCCTATAGATTACAAAATCTTCCCAAATAGGGGTAAACTATAGACACCTAAAATTGGCCACCACTAGCTTCTAACCAGACTTCAAACTAATTCTTACCAACCATTGTAAACTAAGCCTATGTATTACTAAATATCCAAAATTTAATTGTGCATCATTCATCAAAGATTATAATCATATTAAGACATCCCTGATTGGGGGATTATATCATATGCAATAATAACCTCTCACGGATTCATCCTTAATCATCTTGCAGCATCACAACAATCAATTTGGCCTATGGACCTATTAAGTGGGGCACATGAACAAATATCAAATCTTGAAAGAGATAAATGGCTAATCAAAATTAATTAATAATCTAAATAAAAATAAATGCCTAGTTTAATTATACATTTTAAATTAATGAATATCATAAAAAGGAAATTCAAAAATGCAAATGTCCTAGTATTTCATCATTGCCTTTATGAGTTTACAAGATCTTTTGAAATATCCTAAAATATCTAATTTTGGAGACCCATGCCTATTCATTGGAAATCAAGATTAATTGATAACTATTAACTCTATTAGGGTTAGTTTTTACTCACTTAGGTTAAGTTTGAATTCATTCCATGTTTAAAATCCACCTTAACTTACCTTGGGTTAGGGTTAAATCCATTTTCTATAAATACAATGCCTTGCCTTGCCTATTAAATTTTAAGCTATTTTGGTCCCAAGTTATCATGCACAAATGACTTCAAATCTTTTTGAAGAGTAGTGTTATAATGCAAAAATACTTATAAATTAAGGTTGTAATGCAAATTTTTTGAATCCAAGCTACATAAATCAAACACAAGCCATGGTGCCTAGGAGAGAAGGAGTTGTGTAACCTACATTTCCAAAGACTCTTTGATGCACAAGCCAAGAAATCCACTCAAAAATGTATTTGGAGCTCCCAAGGAAGGTAAAGAATATATTGTATTATATATTTTAGTTGTGTTTTCATTTGTCTTTCGTTAACTAAGCTCACCCATAAGATCTAGGCTTGGAGTGTAAGTGTTAGTATGTTAATTGAAGTTTTTGTTACTTAAACTAACATGTTACTAGCCTCCTTTCTTGGTTTCCTATGATCATAATAAATTATCCTCTTACTGGGTTTAGTAGATCATCTTGGTCACATCTTGATACATTAAGTATCAATGAGCTCTACTTGATTTACATTATTCGAGTATGGATACCTTAGATAAATAAGTTTTAGGTCAATCCTAGCTTATTACATGCATTTTAATGAACCCAATGTGAACTAACCATTACTTTTTCTCTTTCAAAAAACTATATTGACATGAGTAAATTTAGATTTGTTCCTCTATGTTTTTTAATAAAATACATTGATGAAAGTCTATATAGTATAATTTTTGTGTATTTATAGGAAATTATATCGACGCGGGTTGATAAATTTTTATTTCTCTATATTTTTATGTAGACTACATCAATATAGGTAGATCTAGTCTATTTTTTGTGTATTTTTAGGAAACTATATCAACATGGTTTGATATAGTTTTATATCTCTATATTTTTACACAGACTACATCAATGTAGGTCAATCAAGTCTAAATTCAATATATATATATATATATATATATATATATATATATATATATATATATATATATATAGGAAACTATATCAATGTAGGTCGATTCATTTTTACACTAAGATTTACGTTATTTTTTATTCAGCCAACTATATGAACTCAGTTTGATCTAGTTTTATTTACCAAATTTTCTTCTACCTAATTATATCAAACTAGTTTGATATAGTTTTATTTATTCATTCTTCAAATAAAAATTATTAATAAATTAGATTTAGTTATTTATAATAAATTATTAATTCTATCAAATTTTATTTTACTTAGATAACTATATCAACTCTATCTAATTTAGTTATATATTCATCTTATCTATGTGTCAAACTATATTGATCTTAGTGGATATAGTTATGTGTTCGCAATACTTTTAAAAACTATATCATCCCTAAATGATTTAATCTATTCTTCTTATTTTTATCTATATCAACATAAACTATATTGACCTACATCGATACAATTATATACTATGTGAATAAATACATTGGCCTACACTGATAAAGTTCTGTGTGCTTTCATTTCTTAGCATAAACAAGGCAAATTAACCTTTCTTTTTATTAAATAATCAAACGTTTAATTTCAAGTTGAATGCTTGTTTATTTCAATTCACTAAATGTTGTAAATTGATTTTTGAATTTTATTTAATCTTTGTTTGACATTCCCTAGAAACTATGTTTCATATGTTTTAAAACTACTTTGATACTATCTTGAAGGGTTACATGGTTTTGTGTTTACAATCCTTGTCTACTATCTACAAACATCATAGCATGAGAGGCTTTCCCCAATACACATAACCATAATATATAGATAAATTAAATTATAATTTCCACATACCTCATAGTGTTTAGGAAATGCCTAAGATTCCTCTTTTTATCAAATCTTAGGAAACTAACCATCTGTTTGAATATGTAGTTCACTAGTTATTTGTTAGCATTAAGAAGTTGCTCTTATCTTACCCTTTAAACTAGGTCTAGTATGCTATGGTAGTAGTACTTTCTAAATATTCAATGCTCAAAAATATTGTGCTAACACTATTTAACAGACAAAATGTATCTTTGAGAGCATAAAAATTAGTCACATCCTTTCAATAGATCTACTTGATCTTCATTTTGGATAAATAGTTAGAAAGATAGTTAAATTTCCAATTTTATACTTGCAACTAAATTTTATATTGTATACTATATTAGCCACCATCGATACATTTACATGATGTGTAATCCAAATACATCGACTAAAGCTAATATAGTTGTCTATGTATAAATAAACTATATTGACCATGTTCGATAAAGTCTTCTGAGCTTCCACTTTTTATGATTTTGTTTATCATATTGTAGCTTTCAGGACTACCACAACCTATTGATAATGTTGATAATTTTTCCCCATATATGATTACATGGAGTATGCTTGATATGGTTTGTATTATAGGTATTTACCTCTATAACTACACCAATCATAGTCAATATTGTACATTTTATTATCATGATTTCTACACTAACTTCATTGACCATGATTCATAATCCTCATGATTTACCTTTCACTCTATGTAACTACATCAACCATCATTGAAAAAGTAAATTTTATGATCATTATTTTTACTTATCCTTTACTAACTACATTGACGAGGGTCAATATAGTCTATTGATATTGATACACTTCAAAATACTATATCATGTGATGTTGATAACATTCATTTACCATAATCAATAACATATTATATCAATTCTCTAGTCTAGAAAACATCATTAAATACCCCATTAGAATATGTCATGATAGAATTAACCCATTTATATTTTACATGGGTTTCTATTTCTTACATAATTTTTTGAACAATGAAGATCACACTTCATGGTGCAACTAATCCCAATATCCATCTAGATCTATTGATTGTAACATGGTTCAAAACACTCAAAATGTTGAGTTAGATAATTCTTATGTCTTAAATAACATTGACGATAATACCATTTATACCCCTAACATTAATGTTACTTTATCCAAACATCCTTATTTCACCATTGGATAAATTGATACAAACCTTGGAAACCCCTCTCTAAGGACTCCTCATATCACTAACCTAGGAAATCCCATATCATGAATACAGTGAATAATATTCCAATCAATATTGAGGTTCCACCACTTACTAGTAATAAAAATCCACATATTGATACAACTTAGATTCTTTCAAAAATAGTAAAAAAAATGAATGTTATACAAACCACTAACAAATCCAAAATGTTCCAAATGCAAAATCATATCTTAAAAAATGGATAGTCAACCTCCCATAATCTTGCCTCAACATAATCAAAAAATTTCCCCCTCATCTTCAAGATGCTAATGATAATATCATTCCACATCATCTTATATATAAAAAATGTTTGAACATATTAAAAATAAACCTTTATCTCCATTTATTATATATATAGATATTGGAAACATTTATCCAATGATTACATATGATGAAAATAAAGACCCAACTATTTTACTTATATATTTTCTTAATATTTATAAGGAATGGGTCCAAGCTAATACCTTTCCTATTACTAATATTCTTCTCAAAAATATTACGGGAGATGTTTTGGAATGGTATAATAAATGCCCTTAACATTCCATTTTAAAACTAGAAAATTTATTCAATACTCTAGTTAAGGAATTTTAACACATAGATCTTCCTAAATATAGCCTTAGTCATTTCATCAATGCTAAGAAATTATTTAATTAATCCACTCATACCTTCATCAAATTATGAAAAGCATTATCCCAAAACTCAGATCATAACATGAGTGGTGATAACCTTTTCAAACTCTTCATCACTTCCTTTAAACCTTCTCTTCAATACAAGGTTTAGATTTTATGTTCCAAAACTATAGAAGATTTTTTTTTAAAGCCAAAAGACAAGATTTTGTCATGAAAAATTTTGAATATTATCATACTCTTATCAAGGATTCTTTCAAAACTTTAACTAACACAATAACCATTATCGAATCTAACTATACACCTCCTAAAACCAAAATAAGAATGGCCAAATCTGATATTCACTCTCCCTCCAACTAACAATTGAACATTTTAAAAATGAGTAATTTACTACCCCCATAAAAACCTTTCATTTGCACTACCACCACTCCATTATGGTATGATCCTAATAAATTTTATTGGTTCCATGATGATATTTTCACTCTCATGAAACATGTTGTGCACTTACGAAATTTGTGTTTCATTAATGTTAGGAGATATTTTTTATCATGATGTTCTAATAAATAATCTCAAAAGAGAAACTTTTCCAAATTTACAAATTTTCAAAAAACTTCTTCTGATCCAAATACACCACATCCAAATGAAAATGTTTGTGTTATTAATGTTAGATACAATCAATTTTATAATAATTATTATTATTATTATTATGTGAACATATATAAAGTAAATTATCATCATAAGCCTAGTCACATGGATCCTCTCACCAAACCTAAGAAGCCTTTTACGAAGGAATAAATTCTTAAAAATATTACAACTACTCTATCATATTCAAGACCAATAACTAGTGATGAGTCATCTCCACAAATGGATCATCAACCTAGTTCTTCCATTCCTACAAAGAACATGATTTATAATAAACCTAAGCTTTATGGTAATTCGTATTCCAAACCTCATTTGAATTTCTTGGATGAACTTAATTTTATACCTTAAAATATTTGACTCATGGAATTAGTTAGGAATTCTCCTTATCATCATAAGATCCTTATGGAACAATTATAAGACATCAAAGAGTCCTCATATAATGATTCTTAGATACCTACTTCACCTTATGATGGTCTTACACCCATAGAGGTTCACACCACCACAACAATTTATTATCCCACAAATCTTACCATAGAATTCCCTAAAGAGGAAATGATTAATGATGTAATTAGTTTTTGAGATGATAATCAACCTCTCTTTATTAAAATTAAAATAAATAATACCTTAATTATAAAAGTCTTGGTAGATGAAGGTTCCAGATTTAATTTCACATCTCTTTGGTTAATCCAACAAATCATATATCCCAAAGAAAACATAAAAAAAGATCACCTTACATGTCATAGAATTGATACAACCAATTATAAACCAATTGGTTGTATTTTTCTTCCCCTCATTATTAAACCCAGAATAATTCAAACCCAATGTATGGTCCTTAATATTAATTATATTATAACATTTTGTTAGGACATCCATGGACTCATCATATGGGATCTATTAAATCTTATGGTAGCTAATGTATCAAATTTATCCATAATGTCAAATTTTATAAGCATGAAACAAGTCCAAACCATTGGAGCATCCAACATTCATATCCTAAATCTCAAAACTACATTATTATTAATGCTCATATTAATATTGCTCCTCTTCTTAAATTTTTCAACATGCATTCTGATTTACATGTCACTCTTTTGTATTCTGATGATGATGAATATGATGAATTAAAAAATATTTTAATACTACTTGGTTAACTCCCTATATATAAAAATATTTCCCTCATTCTCTAATTACATAGGATCGCACCATTCCATCAATTGATGATATTATTGATAGTCTTACCCCATTAAATAAATATGTTACCTCTTACATAGAATATGATTTCACTTGTAATTAATATGGGGTAACCCAACTATTTCAAGATCCTTTAGCTATGTCTCCTCATACTTTTAGTAACATCAGTGTATCCACTACTAATATCCCTATTGAAACAAATACATTCATTATTTCCCCATCATGAGACTTGGATGTCATTCATTATCAAAATACCTAGCCAAAATACATGATTTCAACCATTATGTTCATATCATTCATATGTAATCTAATATTGAATAAAAACCTAAAGGTTATGTTTCTCATACCAATCATTTCTTGAGAGATACTTCATGTGTTATCCAATAAATTTTTAATACTATAACATCTAATTGTATTTATCAACTCAATTTTGTTCAACCCACTTTTTCAAATATCAACACGATCAACTAAATCGATAGTTCTAACACTATTTCTCATATTTTCAACTATGTTGACTAACCTGGCATAGTTTAATCATCATTCTATGAATTCATAAGCCAAAACCAATACTTAGTTGATACAAAATTTTCCGAATTTCACCTCCATTAGCCTATATTGACCAATTATATATAGTCTATCTTGTTTTTGTGATTTATAAATATACCAAATAACCCAAGGTAGTTTCATCTAAAATTACTATACTATACTTTATAGATCATCCATACCTAGTAAAATTAGTATCCCTACCTTATAATCAACCTCTCAACATTACCTTAGATGTTAAGGCTACTTCTATCATACAAATACATTATCAGTTTGACAATAAAAGTAATTAAATTATGGATCTTGAAATAGATGTTGAATATTATACACCTATACCTATGTTTTCCATTGATGAATCTATAATATAATGACTCCATGCTATATATTGTTAACTTCCATTCCACCATCATGAACTTGTCCATTTTCAGAAAAAGGCTCCTTGTTTTAATATTTTTATTTCTAATATTGATCTCAAAACACATCTTATTTCTTAGTTTCCTATAGCTCAATATCATTTATAGGATGGAAATGCCATGATTATTGAATAAACTGATACAATAAATTATAGTACCATGGCCAATCCTGAACCCAGTCTTGTCTCTAAATAACTTCATCTTGAAGAACATTATAACTATAGCCTTTTCATCAATGAATACCATCAAGGTTTTGCTTAGTCATATGAAGACATGCATGATATCAATCCTAGAATTTTGGTATATAAAATCATCACATATCTAGATGCAAAACATGTGTATCAAAATCAAAATAAATTATCTCATGATATTTCTACCCTATGTCACAAATAAATCATCAAGGTTATGGATGTTATGTTTTTCAAACTTGTAGTTTATTCAAAATGGGTTTTTGAAATTTTTATTGTTCATGAGAAATTTACTATGGTCATTCACATATGAATATAATTTATAAATATTAACTTAGCATGTCCCAAATGTAACTTTCATTCACCATACATTGATTCTTTTGTTGATTCTATGGCCATATATTAATATTTATCTATCATGGATGATTTTTAGGACATAATCAGATTCATATCACTCCTTAATATAAACATAAATGTAATTTGACCACTAAATGGGGAATTTATTACTATGTTAAAATTAACTTCAGCCTTAAAAATGTTGGAGTTACTAATCAATGTGCAATTACTCATATTTTTTATGACCTAATTCATAAAATAGTTGAAACTTATGTGGTTCATCTTATTGACAAATCCAAGCATCATGAAAATCATCTTCATGATCTTTATATTATCTTTGATCAACTCATGAAATAAAAATTTAGACATAATCCTTAAAAATGTGTTTTTAATTTTACTTATGTCAAACTCTTAGTATTTATAGTATCCCTCAAAGGGATTTATGTTGATCCCACCAAAATCAAAGATATTGTCAATATTGCCTATTCCTCATTACATACTAGATATATAAACATATATTGGTAAACTCAAGGCAATCTAAGGAATTTTTCTTGAGATGGCTTACCAAACCTATTTGGTAAAATATCTCGTTAACAAAGATATTATTCTTGAATGGACCGACAAATGTCAAAAAAATTTGATAACATGAAGGAATAATTAATTCATCCTACTAATGTTTTACCACATTATAATGATCACCCTTTCATATTATATAGTTTATCTACCCCTATATCAATTGGGTCAATTATCACTCCAAAATATATAACAATTCAAGAATATGGTATATATTATATCAACTATTCTCTAATATATTATGAGATGAGTTATACAAAATTATAACATAACTATCTCACCATTTATTTATTGACTAAAAATATTTGACACTACATGTTTTATTAAACTACTTATGTTATTGTATATTCCAATCCACTTCACCTTTTCTTCTCTAAATATTTATTACCTAGAGATATAATTGGAAAATGAATGGTTCTCTTAATAGAATTTGACTCAAGAATTATCACATAAAAATCATCTAAAGGCCAGGTGATGTCTAATAAACTTATTGTTTTACCTACACCAACTACTAATCACCATTAGGACATTCTTCATAATGAATAGATAATTTACATTAAATATATTAATAAATATCTTTATCTTAAATATTATTTCCATAATTTAACCATTGATCTTGAGACACAATCCATTAAAGAACCTAAAATTCTCACCTCTAAAACTAAGCCTATATTCTTCATATAATAATTACCCGAAGTTATAATTGACCTACATGAAGAAACTTGGATACTTAATTTTTATGGTTCCAAATGTATTCAAATAGATAAGAAAAATTATCTCTTAATTGACCCCCTTGGTAAATCATACCTCTATATTTTCAATTCAATATTGAAATCACTAATAACATGGTTGAATATGAAGCTCTCATCTTAGGGATGTAAGTGACCATCGATTTAGACATTGCATATTAACATTCCCAAGGAGAATCATAACTCATCAAGTTAGTGTAAATTATCAATGTAGAAATAAAAATTCCATCACATATCATCAACTAGATGCCACTCTTTCCAATAATTTTCATCATTTAGTATTGTATCAATCCCACGAGAACAAAATGTGATAATTGATTCTCTTACTTCACCAACTTCTCTTTTTCACCCTCATCATTCACTTCATGATTCATAATGTATCATTCACATGAGGAAGTTACCCTATAATTATAAATAAAATAATAATTATCTTATCTACCACATTGATGATATCACTACTTAACGAAGATCTTTTTATTTTGAGATATTTTAAATTATATAGTACCTATAAAAACAAAAAAAAATATTAGATATAAAAAATTAGATGTCATTATATAAAATTTATAAATTAGTTGCATTAATTATGACAAATTAATCCCTATAAAAATATAATTGATAATCAATCTTAACTACTTTTCTTAATTTTTTGATAATATAATCCATATTTACACACAAAAAAATTAATTTTAAAGATAAAGAAATAATAAATCTATTTAATTTTTTAATATAATATATATGACCATGCCCATAATAAATTCCTATATTTAGATGTGTAAGTATTGACTAAGTGCCTTTTCACTGCTACTTGTGGGCTACCTATTTTAGCTCGGTCCAATCATCCCATCCATTGGACATTACAAGTGAAGGAAAATAAATAATAATACATATTTGTAAATCTTCTTTGGAATTAAAATCCACATTGAGAATGACTTTGTAGTGCTATTAGACATTACACATATCTGAGAATGGTATTAAAATACAATGCATAAAATTCTCAAAACTAAACAAGACAAAACATCTAAAAACATATTTTAGATGTCATATAATTAGGCTTAGTAATATACACATAGAGGGAGGAAAGAGGCTATAGTGGCAAATAACAACCCAAGGATTTTGTTTAAGAGGAAAAGAAGTATCTAATATCATATATATAAAATACAAACTAATGATAACATTATTATAAATACAATATAATTTATCAAAGTAATAAAATAATAATATCAACTAAGAAAAGAAAGAGAAAAACTATAGGTATATCTACAACCTTGGGATACCCTAAGACTGAAGAAAAATTTGAATATATATATATATATATATATATATATATATATATATATATAATTCATAGGAATTAATAATAAATTTAAGGAAAATTAAGGGAGATGGAAATTGTAATTACAATTAGAGGAATTTTTGAATTAGGGAATGGGTAGGAAAGCTCAGGTGAGGAAAGAGGAGGTGGGGATGATGAGGAAGATGATGACTAGGGTCATAGGGGACTGATGACAGGGCCATGGAGTGGAAATTGGCATTTGGTGATAGCGTAGGTTAATATATAATAGAGTTAGTGTGAGGATTAATATAAAGACTCAAACCAATAGCTAAAGATGGAATGATAGGAATCTAGATGTAATCATTCTTGCATCAAGGGCAATGACTAGGAATTGGGATTAGACATTGGTCCTTCTTCAACCTTCCCTCAAATGACAAGAAGTTAGGAGTTAGTATATTTTGGTAGATGGATAGGAAAGTAAAATGGAGTTAGTATATTTTTAGAATGGTAGGCTAGAGAAGAAATGGTGATCTGCATAGTCCATAGTTATCTAGACTTGGTAATTTCCTACTCTGTAACATTGACCTAGTGTTTTGATAGTGGTGTATATTTAGTGTCAATTTTTTTAGTTGGGATTGTTTTAGTGTTTTTAATGGTCATGGTAGCAACAAATATAGGGAATGTTGTAGGTATTCCTCTATTATTTTAGTCTTTTATGGCATGGTTGCCCATTTTTGGACCTTATATGAGGTGGATGATGGAGGATCCCACCATGTTTAATTTTTGGAGTAAGATGGGTATTAGAGGAACTCACTCCCTTATTTCATTTAGAGTCATGGATATTAGAGGAGTCCATGCTTTAACCGCACTTGATTGCTTAGACAAGGGAAAAATCCATTTATCTCATCTGATCACGATAAGTTCTTTGGCCTATTTTGAAGTGCTAAATTCTATGGAAGTCTAGTTTCTGAGTTTAGGACCCTGCTTTAATGTGGCCTCCTTTTTCTATTTAAGATTTTAGAGGAGTCCACCCCTGGTTACACCAATTTATGGGATTCTAGGTAACCATTTTAATATTTTATGGAATAAGATAAGATATGGACAAAGCCTTATAGGGGGTAGTGGTAGTATTAAAACATGCCTGGAATCCTAAAGTATACAATAATTGTAGAGGAAGAGTTAAAAATATGTTGAAGTTAAAATCTAGGGAGGACCCTTCTCAGTGAAATTTGGTTTGGTTTGGGGTGAATATAGGATTCGCAACCAAATCCTATCCTACTAGAATCAATGATATATGAATCTACCTTGTTATTTCTAGTAGGAGGAAATGCCTACTTCTTATATTCTAGTTATGCAAAAGTTGTGCAAAAGATCTATGTGGTAGAAGATATTTTTCTCATGGTGGACTCTTGTCCTACAGAGTAAACTTTAGAAAAGCACCATCGAATGATATTTAGTTCTTTGAGTTTTATTTTTTGTAACATCCTTGACTATAATAAGGTTGTGGGATCTTTTAAACCCCTTGTCTAAAGGTTTTTGGAGCCGAAAAACCCCTTGTTATGATATGTAAAAGATGAGAATCTTAGTGGAAGGAAATACCCACTTGATGTGATTTGGTTGTGCAGAGGTTGGAAGGACTTAGGTGGTAGAATATCTTCTTCTCCAAATGGACTTATATCATGTAGTATACTCTAGAATGACATTATGAAGGGCGTCATCCCTTCGAGATTAATTATTTGTTATCAACTTTGTGTTCTCTAGGTTGTGGGACCCTTAAAACCCCCAATTGTGCGTACCTCAAAACCCTCTTGATCCACAAAGTTGAGGGAGCCTCCAAAACCTTTAGTTCTTTCTTGTTGTGCTTCACTAAGTTGTGGGATGCTTAAAACCATCATGTTTCTAGGGTCATGGGAAACTTTAATCCACTTTTTTGTTACCAAATTATATTTGAAAAAGATATGTAGTCTTCGTGTTGTGAAAAGATCATTATTAAATTGATTATGCATCTTAGTTGACTATACCAGGTCCTTGAATGTTTTCAAATAAAAGGAAATATTATACTTTCATTTCTTTTTGTATATTTTTAATGTTTTGTAATTTAGAAAAAAAAATTTACTTGAAATGAGCCTAAAAACAATACATTTCTGAAACTCCCTAACACATCAAATTAAGCTACCTTATCTTCAAGAACCATTTATGGATCACTTGTGTGATGAATTGAAAATATTGATTTATTTAAAATTATATTAATTTATCCTATTAAATTTATAGTATGAAAAGGATTTTGCATTCTTTATTTCAATGTCATGTGATGATTATCTACTAGCTCATGCTTTATCTTGGTAAATGTAAGTTGTTTTATGAGCATGTTTTAGATAAAGATAAATATTGTTTATGTTTACAATATGCTACAATTTGGAAGTAATTTAAATTGGATCATGGAGATATAAACTTTTTGTATTGTATTTGTTGTTTGAAAAGAATTAGTAAATAATTCACTTGTGAAACCCCATAAAATGGAATCATGAGATATTTTATTATCCCCAAAATCTATTATAATCACTTATGTATTTACTATAATTAGTACTCCTTGTTAAATTTACTTTAAGTCATAATGATAACTAGTTGGAGGGATCACCTCTTCATAAAAATTAGAGGATATATACCAATGGGAACTCTAGATTAAATAGAACCTATGTTGTTACACACTTAAAATTA
>JARHVA010008080.1:240000-247500 GCA_037957365.1 Torreya grandis
TTGTCTTTTGTTACATTCTATCCACTTGGTCTATGTCTTGGATAAATATGAAAAAATAGTAGCTAGAGGTTAAACATAGAGATTGAACTTTTGGATAGGTTACTAAGTGTTAATGTGGAGCCAAATAGACACAATGCACCCATTTAGTTAGGGCAAAACATTATTATCTCCCTTTAAAATCAAAACCCTTGAGTATGATGTGAAACTAAAAATGAAAATTTTAACTAAACACAAGTGATAATTATCCCACTTTGCTTACATGTTACGAAAATAAAGGGTTTTATAATTTGTTAGTTTTGTATATATTAGTGTTTTCACCTTTTCCATCAAAATTTAAATACTATTATTTAACATGGCACATGTAAATTAAAAACCTAAATTAATGCCATAGTTATGAAAATATTTTCAATATCTAAATCTGCAAAGTTGTGTTTAACCAATTGCTAATATACCTATGCAAATATTTATTACTTTTGAGCGTGAATCATCATGAATTATTAAAAGTCCAAGATGGAATGAATGCATGTAATAAATGTTATTTATTTATATGTATCTATAAATTTATATTTATATTATCTAGTTTTTCATATGTTTTAAACAAATGGAAAACTTTAATTTATTAGATTTCTTTTTTTTTTAAAGTTATAAACAAATGGAACCTAGTGGCTACTATGTTCCTACATTATTTCAAGTTGTTATATTCCCATATGTTTTGACACAAATATATACCTAATTATATGTAGGTTGGCATATAATTTTAAATAAATTTTTAACTTATAACCCAAAAGGTTCCCTTTTTTGTTCTATGTTTTCAAGAAAATGGGAAACTAATAGAGGAACATATTTATGTTGATTTTAATGTCAGTAGGTGTATTTATGATATGATCAATTTACGAAATTGCTGATTATTTTCATCATCAAAGAAGATCTAGTGCTAAAAAGGGATGATATGTCACAAAGGAGATTGTGGAGACCAAGTGAAATAGTTGAAAATATGAACAAAAGGCTTGATGACATCTTTAGGAAGAGTGGAAGAGAGAATTCATCTTGAGGGATGATGTGAGTGACAAAAAGGGTGATTTTCTAGGGTACGAAGCATATGTAGAATATGATTTTGTAACACATGATAAGTTATATGGGCATATTATTGAATTTTCTAATTTGGTTCCAAGATTATAAGAATGTATATGGAGATTCCATACTCTTTCAAAATAACAAACCCATAAAACATGATATATTGGCTGATGGAAATGGAGTAATTAAAGTTTGATGATGTAGCAAATGAGAACAAAGTGAGAGTTATAAATATTAAGCTAATTAGACAAATATTTATATGTTCATAGTGGTAAAACTTGAGATAAATTGTAAGTGAAAATATTATGCTTCCTTGTATGAGAGAATGGTTATGAAGTTGAAACAAAAATTTATACCTAGGGATTATTAGTTGGATATATTGAAGAGATTTCATAATATGAAAAAAATGAGCCAAAATGAAATATTAGACTAAGTATTTATATAAATAAATATTCATTTTTTTCATAGTGATATGGAACACGAAAAGGTGGAATAATATATTGATAGATAAAGATGGGTCATCCAAGATGAGATCAACATAATGAGATTGCATACGATAGAAGAGGCATATGAATATATATTGAAAGAGGAGGAGAATTTGATATGAAAACAAATTAATAAAATAACTAGAGGGAAACTTAGTGATGATAAATAAATATTAGTCTAAAAGTAAGGTAATGACATAAATGTGAGCTATTCATAAGCACAAAAATCTACAATATGATCAATTTTTTTCAAAAGGGAGAAGTATATTTGACATAGAAATAATATAATGGTACAAAGGAACATGTTTTAGGTGTGGATAATTAGGACCTACACATATGAGTGTCCTTGTGAATATATTTATGGTAGTAAGAGAGTAAGTGGTGGTAGAAAAAAAATATTGCATTCATACATATAGTCCATATAGTCACCTGCCAATGGAGAGGATTTTTGAGGAAGTAGAGATTTTTCTCACATCAAAAAGAGTATTTAATTTTGTAAGAAAATAACAAGAGGTGATTCAAAGAAGATATTTTTTTTGGACCATGTAATCTAAGGTGTAGGTTTTTTTATATCTTTTTCATAAAACTTTATTGGCTTAAAGTTTGTTATGTTATTTATACCTTTAGTAATTTCAAAAACCCTAGAGAAGGCATAATTACAAAAAATAATTCCTTTAACCAAGTATTATAGGATTATACTTTTATTTTCAGGCCATATAATGTAAGTGTTCAACTATGGCACAAGTGAAGTTTCTATTACATGAAACATATTAATCAAACACTATAGAGCATGATTAATACTTAGCACATAGAAAGGAAATTAATCTAGTGAGTGTGTGTATGGAACAATGATTATAAATATTATATAAAATCTAATTTTTATATAAAGTGGGTTTTGGAAGAAATTTTCATTGATAAGGAAAATAAAGATCGTTCTAATGTCATGATAAAATATTTAAACATGCCAAAAGAGGATGGTTGGGGATCAATATAAATCATAGGTTTATTTCTTGATTTGTTTGTAGTTAATAATTATTTCCTACCATCTTAGTAAAGGATTTTTTTTCTAAAAACTCAATTTATTCTATCGCAATTGTTTAGCATAATTACCTCTTATGTAGGTCAATACTATAATAATGTAATCATGAAGTAGTTCAAAGACAATCCACATGTTAAATAAATTATTATTTAAATATATATTTAAGATATCTATTCTAAAATAACGTAATCATGAAGTAATTCTAACACATCATCGAATGAATGCTAATGTTGATGCTAACCATCTAATAATAGCATAGTTGATGATTCATTTTTAAAAGATTAAAAAATGGAACCAATTAGATGAGATTTTCCTATTCCTATTTTTCCTTGAATTACCATGCATAGTGGTGTGATATTATGAGTTTGAATAAAATGTCTCATGATTATATCAAGTACTTTTTTTTGTTTGTAACCTAAGATTCCATATGAAATATTACTTGTTATATCATATGGTATGAGTAACCTATTATATTTAATTGTGCTTATGGATTTTATAGTTGAAATTGTGTATTATCCTCCCTTATATTCATGATTCTATGGTGCTTGTCTATCGAGATCTCTTCTTCCCAACATATCTAATTTTAATACTTCAATAATTTTCCCATAATGTAGCCTTAATATTATTTCCCACTCATGTTCCATTGTATTTTGGTGAATAGATTGAACATCATCACATTCAAAATCACTTTGATTTTCATAGTCATCTAGCATAGTCCTCTGCTCCACAGGCCAAGGATTGTAATTAAATAGATCCCAATTTTATTTTATTATATCATCATCAAGTCTAATATCTCCTTCTATATCCTAAAATGGATTATAAATCATTAACTTTGACCAACATAAATCAATCCATTTTTATGATTCTTGCACTCATATTATATTAAACCTTGGGAATACTCTCATAATATTTGTCAAACTCCTAGCCTCCCACTTATTATCTAACCTTTTATTTGGATTATATGACCATGATATATATAAATGTCTCTATAAGTGAAAAGTTTTTTATTTCATAAGGTCTATTCATGTATCCACCCATTAAATCCTTTAAATTTTTATCATTTTTTGGATCTATAGTATGTGTCACTAGTTTGAACACCTCATGTGAAACATTCAAAGTGACAAACACTCTACTAATTTATACCAATCGAATCTCCAATAACACATGACATGTATCATGTGCCCCAATGTCTCTTTCAGCAAGGATAAATGTTAAGAGTCGCATTAACATTTGATGATAAGTTTCAAAATTATTTTCAGATTTTATGACATATTTGTCATTGTAATTGATTACAACATGTTTTGAAAGCATAGGTTTTTAATATACATTTTCTCTCTATAATTAGTATATTTTGGTTATTTGAATTTACACTATCATCATTTCTTACAGTCTTATATTTTTTATCTCCTATTTTTGGGTCTTGAAATAATTTTGATCAATTCAGATTGAATGGCCATGGTGCGTTATACCTATAAAAATAATAAAAAATAGTTTCTATAGTCACATTATGCTATATTTATATATAGAAAAAAATGAATGTATGAATATCTTACCTATAAACCATATTTACTCTTTTATTATGTAGGTAGGCACCCTCTCTACACATTGTATACAACTCTAAATAATTGAGTTAGTCTTCATAGTCATGGTAAAGATCCACCTGTATCAGTTGATGTGTATTTCAATGACATGGATGTTGCGTAAAATTTTATAATACCTATATTCCATCATATATAAAATTTTATCTATAAGTATGAGAAAAATTAATTACCATGTAGAAATTAGATATGAAAATATTGATACAATACCTATATATTTCATTGATGTGGATCTCCACATGGATTTCATGCATGGACTATCGAATCAAAGTATTTTTTTACATTTTATACATCATGATTATTTTTCCAATCAAGTTTATCCATGTTTGGTGCTCCCTCCAACCATATGAACCATGTACATGTGGTGAAATACTATGTTACCAATCACATATAGGCCAATGATCTTTCACTTTTATTCCTTTTCGTAGTATCTCCTTTCAAAAAAATGTATGTCATAAGTGCATGTAATATACCACTATATGAGGATAGTCAATAATATTATTTTGATGACATTTATTTTTTATTTGGGATTGGTTGGTGGTGTTCTTGGCATTAGCACCTATAGATTAGGATAATAAATATCAACTACACTCAACATGAATCAATATATTGGTGTTCTAATTTGATGCAACATGTCACTTAATTATTCATAGCTTTTTTCCCAATAAGACCTTGTATCCCTCAATGTTGTACCAAAATGCATCATACGATTAACTAGAGTAGCGTGTGGTACATTATCAATATGATTATGTAATTCATTTATTGTGATTGGCATGTCTTGTAGACTCTTTTTCACAAACACTACAGATGAAATTTGTGCACAATGTTGCATAATCATATTCATCATATAATATCTAGATTGTGGGTAATATCTAGATTATGGTTGTCATCTAAAATTCATGTAGATCTACCTATTTAATTCTTACTTATAACCAATCTCATCTTCCATTTGCAAATAATATGGGTAATGCCATATCAATCAACCCTTATGTGACATACTCATTTATAGGGTATGCACCAATTCCTAGCCAATCCATCAGATCTCGAAGTTCTACATTAGGATTATTCACCCATGCATGGATTAATTACGTCTCTTTCATGGCATTTAGGGGTTTAGAGGCCATTGAATTCATGTGATTGATGATATTTATTTTATTAATTTTCATCATTAGACACTGAAATACATATTTATTCGCATATTAATCAAAATCCATATGTATAGATTTCAATTGGTTAAATATAATTTTCTTGGAATTGGATGGAAGTTTGATAAGTGTATTTTCATCAATATAAACATCTCTATAGAAATTGTCATGTTCTATTTTATATTTTAGTTCCCTATATACTCTCTCTCTATTAAGTTTAAAATTGTAATTAATTCTACATTGATCTCTTCTTTGAACAACAATTATCATCAAATATTTTATTTGATGTCGTAAAACATTAGCAATTTCTTTCACTTTATTACAAGTTGTTATTGATGTCATATGTTTTTGTATGGTCATTGATTTTGAAATAAGAAGTATTTATGGTGATCCATTTTAATGTCTTGTGATTCATATTGAGGAATGATGAAATGAGTGATTATAGGTCCTTGATGAAGGATGATGTCATGAAGTGATGAGAAGGATTGAGCACAGGCTATCTAGTTTGGTGTAAGAAGGAACATGATGGATCTAGGAGATAAATACATAGAGGAATATTAGGATGTTTGAGAAAATTTTAACATGTATCTGAATCATTGAATCACCCATGCATGTCTCAAAGTATGACTGTAGAGTTAATACGTATAGGTCTAATATGCAAATAAGTTAGTCTTAGACTCTGTCTGATATAACTAGGGGTCCAAAGAAGTTAACAATACCTATGAATGATTAATAGTAGTGTTATAACATATTATAATTTGCTTTAACATGTGAATGAAGTGGAAAGTGCATCTATAATGAAAATGAGGTCAATTTTGAGGCTTAGTCCTTGCATGAGAAACCTATTATGAAGGCACAAGCTTAGTAACTTGTGAAGATGAGAAGTATGATACTTATGTGAAGAAGATTAGATGAATTATTTATTATTACTATTTCATTTAACATTTGTATGAATTTTTTATATTAGTAAAATAGGTTCCCAAGTGTGCTCAAAGATCAAAAATATAATTGGTAGCTTAAGGCCTAGTGTGCAAATAGACCTAGTGAAGTCTAATGAGGGGTCAAGTTGAGTTTTTAAGGTGATAGAGCTCATGTGATCATGGTATGAGGTTTTATACTTTTTAAAAAAAAAATTAACCAATGTTTTTTCTTTAGTTGAAGGATAAAGCAAGAAAACATGTTTTGAGGTCTCATGTGTATGTAAATTGAAAGTTTCCAAACTTGTGAAGGAAGTATAGATGCTCATTGGCACGTGTAAAATTTTCATGGTTTTCCAATACTTCTTCTATATATTTTAAATGTTCCTAATAATTATTTATAATCACTAGGATGTGGTTTCAAGGATAGAGTTGTATGAATAATCATTAAGGATGGAAATTGTTCCAAAACCCTCTCAAAACCCTTATAGTGATTCAATGGTGAAAATATTGTTGGAAATGTTCCATAATGGTTTTTTAAAGTTATTTTTATGATTTTATGTGTTATATTACTCCATAAATATTATCTATGTAGTATTTGTATGTCAGAGTAGTGAGTCTAACCTATAGAAAAATGCTTGTTTCTGAAGAATTTGATGTTACAAGCAGGGTTGACTTGGTCAATGTATGAAAATGGATGGAGGTTGAAGTTACAAAATAATTATTTAACTCCATAGTGTTTTTTTGACAAGTTATATAACACCTAATGCTAAACTGGCAAAGAGTGAAAATAGTGATAAAAATAGTCAAAGTGAGAAAGAGATTAGAAATTGGTTGAATATGATTAGCGAAGGATAAAATTGATTGGTTTTGTTTTTAAATGCATATAACTTGTGTTAATGTTAATTATATTATTTTTAATTCATTTAAAATGGTGAAAATAGTGTTCTCAAAGTGACCTACCTGAGTGAGTGAAGATAGTAAAGAAATAAGGTTCAGTGATAGATTTGTTTTGTCTATATTTAACACTAGACCTATATATATTTGTTAACTTGAGTTGATATTAGGATTTATTAGGATCATAAAAATTATTTTTAATTTAAATTAGTGTCCTCATATTTGTTAAGAATCATTTTCACCATGACTGGTTCCCAAAGCAAGAATGACAGTTCTAAGTAAGAGTGATTGGTTTGAGGATCTTTGCACTTATTTCATGCATCTAATGAATTTGATATATTTTTT
>JARHVA010008080.1:255000-290000 GCA_037957365.1 Torreya grandis
GAAGCTACAAGTCTCAAAAAATTGTAGACTAAGGTTTGCCATCACATCCAAGTTCGTAGATGAGGTTGAGTTGGATGTTTTTCCATTAGACATATGTGGGATTTTTTTGGGAAGCCCATATCTTTATTATAGAAAAGAAATCTTCTATAGAAAGGAGAATAAGTACTTGCTTGTTAAGGATGGAATTGAATATATAGTTAGAGAACATCACATTAGAACAAGTCTTTCCTTGGTTACAGTAGGGAAAATGAAAAGACTAGTTAATTCAAGCAAGACTTTTTGTCTCATGTTGACTAAGTCTAAAGAAAAAGAATATTCTCAAGCTTTGGAAAAGTGTGGTCCTAGACACAAGAATGAATTGGTTGAAATAATTTCTACATATGATGATGTATTTCAGGATCCTAAGGGCTTACCCCTTAAAAGGGGAGTTCAACATGAAATTCCGCTATTGCAAGATTCTCCTCTCCCTAACATTGGAATGTATAGGTTATTAGTGGTGGAAAACAAGAAAATCAAAAAACAAGTAATAGATCTATTGGATAGAGGTGTTATTCATCCAAATTCATCTCCTATTGGTTTGCCAATTATTTTGGTGCCAAAGAAAGATGGCACTTGGTGAATGTTTGTTGATTTTTGTGCCTTAAACAAAATTACTATTAAGAATCATTACCCTCTTCCTTGTATTGATGATTTGTTGGATCAATTAAAACATGCTATTTATTTCACTAAGCTGGATTTGAGAAGTGGATATCATCAAGTAAGAATTAATGAAGGTGATGTATGTAAAACTGCCTTTAAGACAAAACAAGGATTATTTAAATGGCTTGTTATGTCTTTCAGGTTGTGTAATGCCTTGGCTACATTCATGAGACTGATGAATGATGTTTTTAGACAGTTCCTTCATGATTTTTTTAGAGTTTACTTAGATGATATATTCATTTTCAGCAAGTCATGGGAAGAACATGTGATCCACATTAAGAAAGTCATGGATGCATTATGAAGGAAAACACATTTTCTAAAAATGTAAAAATGTGAATTTGGCAAGACCTCTTTGATATACTTGGGTTACATTGTAGGACATGGTAAATTGAAAATTGATCCTACAAAAGTGGCAATCATTTTTAATTGGCCTACACCCACTAACACAACTGAGGTTAGAAGTTTTCTTGGTGCAGTATAATTTTGAAGAAAGTTTATTGCTCAATTTTCATATATTTCATCACCTTTGCATTCTTTGACAAGTGTGAAATAGGTCTTTCAGTGGGGAGGTAAACATCAAAAAGCCTTTGACACTTTGAAAGAAAAGATAAGTACTACTCTAGTCTTGGCACTTCCTAATATATGACAACCATTTGAGATCGAGATAGATGCAAGTGAGTATGCTATGGGAGCTATTTTAATGCAAGGTAAGAAACTAGTTTGTTATCATTTTGAAACCTATACAAGTGTAGTAAGAAAATATCCAACTTACGATAAGGAATTGTGTACATTAGTTCAAAGTGTTAAAAAATGGAAACATTATTTAATGGGCAAATAAACAATAATACATATAGCTCATCAGCCCTTATAGTATCTCCAATCACAAACTAAGCTACAACAGTCTAGACATTTTCATTAGATGGGTTTCTTACAACAATTTCATCTTGTGATCAAGTATAAAAAAGGAATTTAGAATAAGGTTGTAGATATTCTATCTAGGCCTCCTATGATTGTTGCATCTATTCTTTTACAACATGGTTCTTTGTCTTGTGAAAGTTATAAAGAACAATATGTGAATGATCTTGATTCTCAAGATGTTTATAAAGACATGATGAGTAGTAGACAAGTAGAAGAATTGGACTATGATTTACACAATGATCTTTTGTATCATTTGGGTAAACTATGTATTCCTCAAAATGAGAGGGTGCACATGATTAGAGAAACACATACTTCTCTTATTTTTGGTCATTTTGGAGTTGCTAAAATGGTTGCACATTTGAAAATGTATTGTTATTGGCCTCATATGCAGGAAAATGTTGCCAAATATATTAAGGGATGTACTCTTTGTGCCATAAGTAAACCTAGTAATAGGAAACTAATATGGTATGTTCCTTTTTAGATAATGGAAAAAATTGGCACAAATGCTTTCTGATTAGATTTACCATCTTTCATGCAGATTTATTTAGTTGTAAATTTGGAAAACTTGAAATTGTATGAGCCTCCAATGATAGTTGATCATGATGGAAGTGTATCCATTCCTTCCATTGATGATTTTTCTCTTGAATATCTTACAAAATTATAGGAAGATACTATACATGACAGGAATATGTGGACTTTGTGAAGAGGTAATGTTGAATATCTTCATGTTGGTCTCAAAGGGATACACCCAAGCAAGGCCATATGGATGGCAGTCAAAAAGGTGAGGGAAAAATAACCTCACCTCATTACTAATTAATTTCAACTTTAGATGTCTAAAAGTTCCTAGTGGGGAGGAATGATCTGGGTGGATCCATGTACCATTCTATTTTTGAAAAGTCTTCAAATTTTTTTCAAATCATTCACATTGTAGTACTCATCAAGAGTTTTCTAGCACTTTTTACGATTTAAAAAATGGAGTCTCGATGTTCAAGATATGGCTAGTTGAAGAAATCTTGTAAGGGAGGGGGGGGGTGTCAAAAGTGATGTGGCACTATTGAAAACATGACAAGTGGACCAATAGCCACCTGACACATGGAAAAATAATTTCATGCAAAAAAAAATTGGTTTTTTATTTTTTATTTTAAACTTTCAAACTTTGAAATAAGGCACCAAAGAAAGTGCCACATCACCCATCCCATCAACCAAGCATGTACCAAGTCAAATTAGTAGCCTATGTGGGCACATTTGTCTTAGGAATTTGAATAGGGGTAAAACATTTATATTTAACGTGTTGGAAATAGAATTCCTAGTAGATGTGGGACTAAACCAAGTCCCAAGGTGCCAAAGAAGGAGGTAAACATTCAAAATCACATGTTAAGCACCTAAGGCCAACCTATTCCTCATACCAAGGCACCTAAAAACATGGGAGGAGGTTTTAAACTCCTGACATGTCCTCTAAAATATTAATGCCTTGACCACTTCAGCCATGGGGGTTAAAATTTTATAAAAGGGACTAATTTATACTTGAAGAGACACGAAAAAAAGACTGTGTAAAGAGATTTAAGAAGAATAGATCCTTGTTTTTGCTTTGTATCACCTTGGGACATTATTTTTAGGTCTAAGAGATATTTTTATAGGCAGAAAAAGATCATAGAAGGTGAATTAAAGACTTGTATTGATTTTGGAAGCCATTTGTTGCACAAAATTAATGAGAATGGTCCTCACTTTGAATGGACCCAGAGATGTAGGCTATTGAAGCCAAACTCCATTATCAATTTGTAGGTGAATTCTTTGAATTTTCTCTAATTATTAATTAGTTTTGATCTTCATTTGTATTTGGTTTTAATTTCTTTATACAAAAATTAAGCAAAAAAGTGAGAAATTAAAGGATCTCTTAAACGTGAACAAGTGATTTTCTAATATACTACACTTGTATTTTCAGTTTATAGATCAATTTAGGAGTGGTATGAACTATTGAATTGTGGCTCAATCCCCATCATCCTTCACAAATTCCTCCAAAAATAATTTAGAAATTCCATGTCCCTATATGATGTAATTGTTTTTCGAACACCATGCAACCTCACAATATCTTTAAAAACAATCATTCAACTCTAGAGGTATCATTAGTTTTTTTATATGCAATAAAATGGACCATCTTATACAACCTATCTACAACAAAAAAATTGAATCATTACCTCTTTGCGTGTTTGGTATTCTCAACACAAAATCTATATTCAAATTTGTCCATGGTCCTCTTGAAATTAGTAATGGCATATATATCCTTATATTTTCTACATGTCTTTTTGCCAACTGACATATCTTATCACATCTCTCTTTATATATGGCCAAAAATACTTCTCCACAAAATATTTTTCTTTTTAATGGCAAAAGTCTAGCCAAACCACCATAGTGTAATTCTCTTATTATATTGTGTCGTAGAGACCCGATTGGAATACATAATTTGTTCCCTTTGAATAGATAACCATCGTTCATAAGATACTCTTCATAAACATTGCTTGTATCACGTGTCAATGGATTCCTACATTGTTCAACTATCTTTCAAAAATTTAGATTAGTATCATATATTTTAATAAATTCAAATCCAACTACTTCACTCACCATAGTAGTTAACAACCCCACTCTCTTGTTCAAAGCATCATCTACCTGATTTTATTTTCCAAATTTTTTATTTAACACAAAATTATAACCCTACAAGAAAGACACATACTTTTCATGACTAATATTTAACTTATTTTGACTGTTTACATAAATCAAAGTTTCATGATTAGTAAATAATATTAACTCTTTAGACATTAGGTAATGTCTCTAATGTTTTAATTCTTTTATAATGGCATAAAATTTAACATCATACATAAAATACTTTATTATTCACTACTAATGTCTCCAATGTCTCTAATGTCTTTATCATACGTAAGATTAACTCTTTAGGCATTAGGTAATGTCTCTAATGTCTTTATTATTCACTACTAATGCATAATATAACACCCTGTCATCTTCATATCATTGTTAAAAAAATTTATAGTCAGCGTTATTTCAGCTTGCCCTTCTTATTTAAGAAGTAATAAATCTACATTCATACCACATTTCTCAAAACTAAACATGTTATTTTCTCCATCATGAACTACCTTTATATCAAACTACCATGTTATTTTCTCCATCATAAATAATACATGACATGCATACATTAGTATTAAATCATACCATATTTCATTCTTTTAAATTTAAGCTATATAAAAATTGATTAAGCATCATTTATCAACCGTAACTTCATTCCATTTCTTAGACCCTGACATCCAATAACGATTAGGATTCTTTTCACATTGAAAATCGAGTTTATCAATCATGTCCTTAGAAATAATATTTTCATAACTTCCACTATCCATAATTACTTTGCATATCTTATCTAATAAAGTACGCCTTGTTCAAAAGATATTTGCTCACAGCTATGCATCACCACCTAATTTATTTTCTGCATGTTCTTTCCTTAAAGAAATCATTTTTCTTCTCATCATGAGATTTTCTCCAATATCTATCGTTGTAAATTCTATATTTTGCTCTTCTATTTCATCTTCAACTAAATTCACTCTTGGATGATCCTCTAGCCTTATTTTAGACCTTGGTAGTGTGGACACTCAAATTGTCTGTCCTTCTTCTCCACATATATAACAAACATAATACTTGTGTTTATTTGGAAACCATCCTCTACCACCACCATAGCTTCAACCTCTCTATAATCCTTTTCCTCTTTCCTATTTTTGAAACCTTAATCTATTTTATTTTTTAATTTTTTCACCATATGATGATTCTCCTCTAGTGATATCAAACCCACCTCTATTTATATTGAATCCATCTTATCCCATTATTGGATGGGATTGTCCTCTTCTTTTCCCCATATATGTTCTTTTAAAATTCTATCTATTTTTTTCTTCTACCTTCAAAGCTAATTGATAATCTTCCTCCATGAAAATTACTCTATACATACTTAATTCATCTTGAATAGAAAACTTTAATCCATTTACATACCTTTTGGCCATATGTTATTTTTTCTCATCATGATCTACTCATACAAAAATGTTGTAAAAATAATCTATATACTCTTACATACTATGATCCTTCTACTATAAATTTTGGAATCTTCTATATAGGGTTTGGACACAATCCATAGGAAGAAATTTATCTATCACCTTACTCTCCATGGTTTTTCATGAGTTGATCTTCTCTTTACCTTTCTTGGTCCTTCTTTCAAGAAGTGTTCCCACCAAATCATTGCATGACCATTCAATTTCGTGCATGCAAACTTTACCTTCTTTTCTTCTCTCATAGTTCTCCATTCAAAAAACTTCTCCATGTTGTTCACCTAATCTATCAACTCTTACAGTTTTAAAATTTCTCCATAACAAAGAACATCAACCTTGATTCTTTCATTCCTTATAAATATCTAACCATCCTATCTTTCATTGATGGCAGTAGTTACTATTGCTCCTCCACTTTTGAAATTTCTTCTTCATGATATGTGTCATCCTCAACATCATCTTCTACTCTGCTTTGTCTTTGATTCATAACAATCTCAGTTAATTATTTTATTTTCCTTTATAACTCTTGTATATTATGGTTCATCTGAGTGATTGCACCTCATCCTCTCACCATATCTTACACTTCTATGATTCTAACTTGCTCTAAAACAAAATAATGAAATTGAAAACCATTAAGATAATAATATTACCAATAGAAAAAGATTATGAAACAAAAACCTATTTTTACTCATATTGAATCATTCAAATAATTACAAACCATGCATAAAAAATCCTTAACTCAAAATCAAATTTGAGATGTGAAAATCAAAACTCCTAAAAATAATAAAACTCAACCTACTATGTTTATTAGATGTTATTTTTAGTAAGTTTTGCATGCACTTGCACACAGTTCTAAAATATACAAATATAAACTAAACACTAAAATCAACCTATCAAATAAATTTAAACTAAAATTTAGGTTAATTTACAAAAATAGATAATTTTTAAATTTAGAATTTTTTTAAATTAAACTACAATTTTAGACCCTTAGATGGTCATGTATGGCCTGTAAAAAATATCAAAATATTCCATAATTGGAAGGGTAGTTTATTGTTCTATTTAATTTTTTTAAGATGATTATTTTGGTGAAAAGATGGGATTAAATAAAGCTAGGGATCAAAATTTATGGATTTCAAAAGTTCAGCCTCTTTTTCTACATCATTTAGGGTTAAGGGTTTAGACTATATTTATGACTACAAAAAAGTGAATTTAGACTCAATTAGCCCTAATGTTATCACTGATTGAGATAATTACTTATATAGTGCAATTAACTATGATATTTTGGTCAGATTGAGCCCTATAAAAGCGAATTTTTACTCTAAAGGATGATAATTGGCATTAAAATTATTGGTTTAGGGTGTAGAGTTTTAGGTATAAGGTCTAATCATGAAGTAGATTAAGGCCAATTCGAGATTGTTGAACCTATTTATGACTATACAATGCTGTTTTTGACTCAATTAGCCCCAACGTCATCCCAAATTGAGCCAATTAGATAATTGGGGTGATAAATGATGTGATTTGGGTTGAATTGAGTCCTATAAATGTAATCCTTATTCTAATGGTTATTAAATGGGATAAATTGATTGGTTTAGGGTTTAGGTATTGGATTTTAGGGTTTAGGGCTTAGGGATAATGTTATAGGGTTTAGGGTATAATGTATAATCATAAAGGTAATTGGGAAAATTTGAGCTTGTTGAACGTATTTATGACTAAAAATGTGATTTTGGTCTCAATTAGCCCCAATGTCATCATAGATTGAGCCAATTAGTTAATTAGGGAAATAAGTGATGGGATTTGCACCAAATTGATCCTTGTGAACCTAATTATTACTCTAAAGAATGATAATTGGGTATAAATTATTGGTTTAGGGTTTACTGCTAAAGGATTAGGGTGTATGGTTTATGTTTTAGGGTCTAATTTAAAAGGCAATTAGGTAAATCTAAAATCATTTATACTATTTTTTTACTACAAAATGTGATTTTTGACTCTATTAGCTCCATTATCATCATATATTTAGCTAATTCATTAATTAGGGTAATAAGTGATGCAATTTAGGCCAAATTTATCCATGTCAAAATAACACTTACTCTAAAAGATGTTAATTATGGTTATATCAATTAGGTTAGGTTTTAGGGCTTATAATATAGGGTTTAAGGTTTAGGGTTTTGTGGTAAGAGCTTAGGGTATAGATTTTAGGGTTTTGGGTGTATGGTCTATTAGCAAAGGTAATTAGGGATAATTTGAGCTTGTTAAACCTATTTGTGACTATAAAATGTGATTTTTGACTCAATAAGCCATAATGTCATCATAAGTTTAGCCAATTAGTCATTTAGGGCAATCAGTGGTTTAGTTTTAGATAAATAAAGCCATATGAACATAATTTTTACACTAAATTATCTTAATAGATCTTAAATAAATTGTTGTAAGGGTTATGGTTTACAATTTAGGGTTTAGGGTTTAAGTTTTAGGTAAAAGGGTTAAGGTTTTAGTTATAGAGTCTAATAATGAAGGTGATTACAACCAATTTGAACTCATCAATTCTATTTATGACAATAGAATTAATTTTGGGCTCAATCAAAATGTTATCATAAACTGTGCTAATTAGTAAATTTTGGCAATAAATGATGGGATTTGAGCCAAATTAAGCCATGTGAACATATTTCTTACACTGAAGGATGTTAATTGGGGATAAATTTATTGGCTTAGGTTTTAGGTTTTAACATTTAGTATTTAGAGATTAGGGTTTAAGTTATAGGGTTTAGGGTATGTGTAATAATAAAAAATGTAATTAGGGCTAATTAGAGATCATTTAATCTAATTTTTAATATAAAATTTGTTTTTACAATCAATTTTCTCTATTATCATCAAAAATTAAGCGAATTAATCAACTTGGGAAGTCAACGATGTGATTTAGGTGAAATTTATCCTTGTGAACCTAATTCTTACTCTAAATTATGTTTACTAGGGATAAAATTATTATTTTAGGGTTTATAATTTAGGGTTTATATTTTAGGGATTAGGGTTTACAATTTAGGGTTTATGGTTTAAGGTACATAAGGTCTAATTCCAAAAGCAATTAGGCACAATTTGAGACCACTAAAAATATTTATGACTATAGAATGTGATTTTTGACTCAATTTTCCCTAATATCATCAAAAATATAGTTAATTAGGTGATTGAGGCAATCACCAATGTGATTTGGGCTAAATTGCACCTTATGAACCTAATTAGTTTATGGTTTAGAGTTTAAGGTTTTAATGTTTAGGGTTAACTATTTAATAAATGTATAGATTAAGAAACATGTATGCATTATTAACGTGTATGTGTTCATGTGAATTATAAAAAATTATATGCACCAATGTCATTATTTGGTCACATTAAGTGTTGTATTCCCTATGTTATCTGATCTGTTTCATTCTACATAGTGTAGGTCTATTTTATTATGATTTGATAATTGTCCCCACTGTCAAAAATTTATAGCATTGAATAATCATGGTTGAATACTAAGTTCATGTATATTTTTTAAATAACTTGATCATTGTCCCCTCTTGGTACTACATAATGCAATTTTTTTAATAATTTAATCATTATCCCCACCCTTAAAAGTTCATAACTTTATCTACTCATGGGTGACAAAAATTGTACTAGTGGTAAGAAAAAGTTAAAGTATTAAATTATAGAAGAATTAGAAGTGATGAGATAAAAAAAAAGTTAGTGAAAGCATAGAATTCATGCTAGTATAATATCCCTAATTAATTTAATGTCTTAAATAATGATGAAATTAATAATGATAGTTTACCAAATTTTGAAATTCTAAGTGTCAATTCTAATAGTATACCAAATTATAATGTAAGTTCACATTCAAATTTTATGGTTTTTAAATTTGGTGATGATGATAGTATGAATGATTATTTACCCTCTAATAATGAATAAAATTGCATGAAAACTCTAATTGTTAAAATTAATAATGAATAAAACAATATGGAAACATCATTCAATAATTAAATTACAAATAAAGATAATAATATGAAAACACCAAATCAACCTATTTTACCACAAAGAAAACATCCTATGATTTTTCATAGAAGACCCATGTATTTAATTGAAATTGATGAATATATTTTGAAATCAATGTGTAAAAAAATTTATGGCTACCATATGAGAAGAAAATATGAAATAATTTGGGACTCATGCTTAGAAAACTTAAACGAGACTTCAAGATGTCATTTTTTTGTTGCATTGATGAAAGTGCTTAAGATGAGAGATCCAAGGAAGACCTTAGGACTAAAACATCTAATAATGATTTTCTAAACAATGAAATTTTCAAAAATATACATAATTCATACCATAAAGTAGGTGTGAATAAACTCACCAAAGATGGTAATGCTTCTAGATGCATTATTACTTATATCATAAGATGTCAAACAAGGAACAAATGCTTGATTAGAAAAACAATCAAAGCATTGAACATAAACAAATAAACTCTAATGAAAATAATTAGTATATTTAGAAGACTTGATGTTATTGATAACAATGACTTGTGGGCATTCTCTATTAAACTCCCATAGAAATACAAGGCTATAGCTAATGCCCTAAAATATTTTCTTGCATAAATTTATAAATATAATACAATGGTATCACCCAATATAAGAGATGTAGTGAAAATAAGAGTTGGTTATTGTAAACTTGAACCCCATCTAAAACATGTTTTGTAGATGACTCAAAAATAATTGTACTCTAAATATGTACAAAAACATCCATATATTTATATTAATCAAACATATTTTGAAATGGCCAAGCTATTCTATATGAAATCAATCACAAACACACCACTTGTTGTAGGGAACATGTTGAATTTTTTATGCATTATAGTGTTTTCATAATGTGCATTTTTTTTTTCATATTAACGACATTTTTCATGAGTGTGGAATGGAAGCTCCACCTAAATCAACAAGGGAATTTATTCCAATGAGTTTTTTGAAAGACCAGATAGACATTTTTATTTTACAACAAAGCAGATTTGGATGGATCTTGTAACATTTGTGGTGGATTTCTAAAATTGAAAAAAATTACCCATGAGGAGAGTATACCCATAATTGTAAAATAATTAGTCCATTTTAGCTAATATAAATCTATTACATATCAATTAAAATGTGGAAAGGAATATAAATGGTGTGATCTTGTTATAAAATAAATACATGTTTATTAATTTATTTTCAAATTCAGGGATGAAATTTTTTATGACTATGTAATAAACATACATGGAGATAGATGGATAGATGAAAATTTTAAGTTAATCAAGGACACATTCCCATTTGGCACTATTATTTCATTAGTCAACTTTGTAGGTAATTACACATTACAACAACAAATGGAGTTTTAGTCACAGTACTATAATTCACTAGAGGTTTCTAGTTTAGTGTTACATACACCTAATATTATAGACCATTTTAAAAAAATATTCAGGGAGTACCTCTTATATGTTAGTAATGATCAAACACAATTTAAAAAGTATGTGAAAGGTTGTTTTTAGATTTTTTATGACAAGTTGATTTAAAAGAACATTAGTTTCAATAAAAATTATATTTTGTTAGATAAATACATGTCATAATCTAATAATGCATAAGTTTTATACTGGCTGAGTAGGATGCACTTGACGACTAATGTATAATATATTTGGGGTTTCATTGAAGCATTCCATGGAAAAGAGTATCATGACAAAGCAAAAGCATGTGCAAAAATAGAGCTTGCAAGAGAGGAGTTGAAATTTTAAGATGCCATTGATTTATTATATGATAGAAGATAGTTGAATGGTGTAACCAGAAAATGGCCCTTGGTAATCAAGAAAACTTTAGTGGTTTTAGATATTTTTGGTTGATGGAGAAGTAATAATTGGAAATCTATTAAGATTCTATTACAATAACATGATTGAGCGATTTACACTTATTTTAGAGCTAAAATTTAGGTTCTTGGAGATTTCATATAAGGCACATCGCATGTTTTTGTTATGCACACATGGACTTTGTTTCGAGTGAGTGCAAGTTACAAGAGTAAGTGGATGAATGGTGTTGTAGTCCTCTAAGTCCAATTGACACATATCATGTTTCACCAACATTACAACATATAGATAGACATCATCACATAACTTTAACAATGTATCTTATCTATTGTAGCCAAGTATGAGATGAATTTTCACATTTAAATTATATATTAATTTAAATTGATACATTGTGTTATGTACTAAATTTTGTATATATATTTCTACATCATTATTGAATCATGTTTTTTTTAATGATATGGGGTATGTTTATGTAGTCATTCCAAATGACAATAATGATGAGGGGAAATACTAATACTTATGCCAGTGTGTAGAATAAAAAATAAATTGACTTTTACAATCATAGACAAGGAAAACATTTAATATCTCATCAATTATGTGGTAGTTAATGTAACTTGGCTTTGAATATCTTCTATCAAAAATTTAAATGTCTAGTTGTTTGAAGACTATGAAATACATAAGAAGATAACCATTATTTAAATTTGGTTCTTGAAACAAATGTTAAATTGCATAAATATTAGGGGAGGTCATTAAACTTGATTTTGTGGAAAGTTTCTCAGTTTAACCATGAAGCAATTATTTATATTATCAATAATATAGCCTATCCTAGTGGTTCCTTATATTTAACTCCCAAGCTATGTTGAGTAATCAAATGCAAATGTGTTTAATTTTATTAAATTTTATTGATTTTTTAGGTAGTACAAGATAAATGTTAATTTAATTACATATTATCATATTTTATGGAATTTAGTGGTGCCAAATTAGCTTCCACCTTCATGTGCTCACCACCATTAGTAGATAATTCCTTGTTATCAAAGAAAAGATAATATTTTGGTTAATGTAGAGGACTAACTATTTTTTGATATAAGAAAGGACATTATTGAGTCTAGAATGAATGCTCTATATCTTAACTAGGCATACTCCAAAGATAATATTGTGGTCCTAAAGTTTATTCCTCACCATCGATATGGTGGAAATGTTAATTTTCATCCACAAGGCCCTAGAGGTGGATATCTCCAACTGTAGTTTGAATGTTGATAACATTTATTATATTTTTTTTTTGAAGTTGGACAAGTTGAAAATATGCATATATGTGTCATTCAAAGTTCATTAAGGTGGGAACATATGTAATTTTTATATCATGATGTCTTATAAGGATTAGATTTTCAAACAAAGGTATAAGAATAGGAAATGTCTACTAGAGTCACAAAACCTATCTCTTTACTACATATAAATAACATTTTAGGACTGATCACTAAATCATCTACCATGGATTTAGCTCTTATTTTTTTCCAATTTATTTGGGGTGAAAGTAGAGGGATTTTAAAATCATGTGATGGTTATTAAAAATCATGTAGATGACTTACAATTTTTGTTTGACATGTGTTTGAATTTTTCCTTAAAAGCTATAATTTTACCATGTATGGAAATACAATATTGTGGCCAAAATTGGTGCTTTGCATCCTAACCATGGTACTATGAGGCTAAGGACATATTATTGTAGGTTATGTGGCATGTATACATGGTGGTGATTCTAGTTTTGAGCTATGAGGACCCAAAGATGGAGATCTCTAGCTACAAATTGAATGTTGACAACATTTCTTGTCAATGGTTCATGATGTCAAAATTGGTACAAAAATGTGTATCCACATAGATTCAAATGTCATTGTGGTGGAAGCATATGTTTATCCTTAAACCATTGATTCACCTAAGTCTCATGAGGAGGATGTGTTAGTTTATTATCATTTTAACTTTTAAGTTATCAACTATTTCACAAGAGGTGACTTTTGAACCTTCCCCTAGTTAAGTAATAATTAGAATGATAATATGGGTTATATATTGAATTATAAATCTATAATCGATACAATTATAACATGTTACCTTCATTGTTATTGTCAATAACTTTGAATAAGTATAACAAACAATAATACAGTGGGGGAATTTCTATTTCAAAATGACCTGGGCATGTTTTAATCTAAAAATATGATACAGTCCAATCTCTCTTTTTGATATAGTTAAACTCCCATTAGTATGGTTAATATTTAATTGTGAACTAATGATTAATGTGTGCTTTGAAACAAAATCATAAGAAAAAGTAATAGAATGTAAAAATGTGTCATTATTATTATTATTATTATTATTATTATTATTATTATTATTATTATCCTTTTGATACTCTCCTGAATGAATTAGAGTTATGTTGGCTTAAAGTGATGTTAAACATATTATCTCACACAAGAGGAATGTATAGTCTTACATATAGTAAAATAATATCCAAGCCCTAACTTGGCTACCTTCTATTGAACATAGACCTGAATTATGTTTGATGACCTATAACTTGTAAATATTTTGAGGCATCTTGCTATTCACACTAGGTAATTTTTTACTAGACTTAAAGGAGATATCATTTTATTATAATGTGTATTTTAAAAGATAATGTTACTTATGTACATAAGTTTATTATCATTATTCATTGTTAAGGGGTAAATTTTGATCAATAGACTATTTCTTCATTTAATGTGTTTTTATCTTGAATCCCTATCCATATTTTGAATATGAGTGACTTTATTATGCCTTCTCAAAATTATTTCTTAAAGTTCAATAAATGATGTTTTGGTAGATGTTTCTAGAAACCTTTCATGTACTCATTTGGAGATAATGTTATGTCATTACAAAAAATGATCTTGTCTTGTATCAAAAATAGATTATTATTATTTTTATATAATTGCTATGTCCAAATGAAGTGTTAAAATTCATTCCTTATAGTGTTGTACTGTTCTCATTAATGAGACTTTATATATGAAAACAAAGTTGGTTGTGTTTTGTGGCATGCTTAGCTAGGATGTGTTACAAAACAAGTACATTTTATTTGGAGTATTATTTAATAATGGCTACCAATTGGCACCCACTCAATGCAACTAGGTGTGGTAAATCTTGTTTGTTCTATTTTCCACCACCAAAAATCCCCAAAATATATTTTTTGGTTATAAAAAAGTGATTAGTTGGCTTGGTAGTGAATTGAAACCTTGTTCTAGTGCATCTATTCATAAATGTTTACCTAAAAGTTAGTTCTTTTAGTGGATTTGGCATGATTATTTCATAATACTCACAAGTTTGGAATATTTTTAATTCTAAGATTCTCTTTCAGTTATGAAAGGGAACAATTGATTCAACATTTGTTCACGATATTTTAGATGATGTTTTTTTTTATATTGATAGAAAGGTTCAAGTCATCTCTAATGTTAGGATGCAAATTCAATTTAAAGAAAAAAATGTTTGTCTCTAGGTAACTTACCCGGAGACAATGTTAGATCATTGAGATAGTTCCCAATGTGTAGTGAGTCAAGTCCATCTAGACTCATCTCACCATAGCTCACCCCCATGGGATTGTGGGTATGGACATTTCTAGAGGAATCAATCTTCTACTAGATGTCCTAATGGCTCTATGTGGTGGAAATAGCTATATCTAGATCATAACTCATGAGTTAGTGGCAATGGTTGTGGTGGCCCTACTAAAGGATGGTGCCTTGGTAAAAAAAATTCCCTCACTTGACACTTCCAATTATACCCAATAGGAATGACAACACAAAGGATATTAAAAAAATAAAAAATAAAAACACAAACTTACAATAGGGATCTACCACTTGATTTTATAGATCCTTTTCCTAGAAGTGGCTAGGTGGGAAGGTTTAGGGTAAAAAACTAGATGATCATCCACCTCCACCACCCATGCTTAATGTTTTAGTGTATCATATTCTCACTTAATGTTAATTCCACCTTAAATAGATTTATGATCTGCATGTGATTTATTATATACACACATTTATAAAATGCATAGTTAATGATGTAGTTATCCTTATATGTCTAAAATAAGGGCTAGGTGTGAATTAGGGAATGCTACCATATTGTATTAATATTTAGTGTTTTATATGAATATATTTGTGTGAGAAAATTGTGTACGTAGATTACATTTTTAGATAGATCTTAGGAATATTTGATAATATATGACACATTGATTTTGGGGGTACAACTAGCTATATATGTGTATGGCCTATTATTAATTATGCAATAAATTAATAGACAATTTCTTTGTGTAAAGTTGCTTCAAATATTTTTGATTCAAAAGCGAACTTTTATTAATATAATAATATATAATACAATGTTAGTTATGTAAAAGAAAAGATAGGTGAAAAATTCACATCCCAAAAGCAAACCAACAAAAAGTTAATAGTCCAAATATTTCATTTGGTATCATAACATTTTCTATGAGAGGATAAATGGAATGAGGGCAACATTAATTTGTGTTTTGTTGACAGCCATATGAAAACCTTTTATAGAGTTAAATATATTCCATGGTAGTTTAGCAGATCAGAATTTATTTTTTGATAGTCTACAGATTAGACTTAAGGTGAGTGAAGCAGCCATCAAGCTATGTGGATGACGTGAAGCTGTAAGAGGAGCCTGGGTCTTCTGATAAGTGTGAGGCATTTTTTTCTATGTTTTGTTTTAAAATTTGTTAAGGCATTACAAATTATAGCAACTCTAATGAATGAAGTGTGTAAGATTGTGAGTGAGGAATGCAAATGGCGCTATAAGAAGAATTTTATATAGAAAGAATAGAGAATATGGTGTGAGAGGCTAGATGCTGGAAATTTGAATGCAAAGGGCACTATCTCAGCTGGTGGGAAACTTCCTCTACCTGGCGCACAGCTTATGTGGAAATATAATAGTATAGAAAATAGTCACAACATGGGGTTATGCTGCAATCTCTTTAATCATATCATGGCCTGCATGTATATCACGGCTATCACGTCAATCATATGTTTATCCGAGGACTTGTCAATTAATAATTAGTTTTTTCAGCAATGTCTTTAAATTTACTTCTCTTTTTTATAAGTGTTTCTAGGTCAAAAGTGAAGTCATTTAAATCCTTGTGTTGTTTTATTGTTTTCGTTTAAATAAGTAGTCTTTATTACGTCTCAAGAGTTTGTTTTCAAGTCACATTGGGATTTAAACCAATAAAATTTCATTTAATGAAATACTAATATGGTAGATTTAAGCATTACGTTTTGGTGATTGTTTTAGTTTGTAGATTAATAATAATCAATAGTTAGACGGTTTGTTATTTAATCAAGATCAACAGATAATTAATTTTATAGCATTGTTCATCTAGACGATAGATTTGTATTGAATCTACATTAAAAATTTAGTAGTATATGGTCTTTTGTTAGATGTTAAATAAATGAGTTATACCACATATTTTAGTATAGAGGTGATAGTGTCTTATGTTTCTTTTTGACAACTAATATATGTTTTTAATGTTATTTTTTAATTTTTTAATTTCTTTTAAAATAGAGATATTATTGGGTGAATTTGATGTCTTTATGCTAAATATGTTAATTTTATGAAGGAGTTTTACAATTAAATATGACATGCACTTGAACTTTATGACCAAATATGTTAAATGAGCAACATTTAAATGGTCACAAGTAACAAATGTTGGAGGCTAAAAATTGATCTCTCATCAACCATTAATGACTAGGACACACTATATAATAGTGATACCAACATCAATTTAAAACTGGGTCAACTCAAGAGAAGAATCCAATGACAGTCGATATTACTTATGTTGTTCATGATCGAGTGACAAGGATTAGTGATAGAGGCTACAAATGAAGAGAAGGAGGCCTTCATCCTAAAATATTTTATTTTTCATCCTTTTAAGTGTGAGGTGCTAAAAATATAATATTGTAATCAAAATAATTCCCTACTATAATGACAAATTTTAAAGATTCATATTTTCAAGAGCCGTATTTTATAAGGACATGAAGAGATTTTGAGTTAAACTCAAAACAGATTGAGTCTCATATAGTTCAGGAGCTTTGGCATTTGGGAGTTTGGGGAAAGGGGTCCAAGAACTCAAAAATTTAAATATGAAGTTACAATTTTTTAGGATTATGAGACACCTTGATGGAGTTGTATTTGGTCACAAGATTGTTTTAAGAGAAAAACTTTTGAAGAACATGTAGTTATTTTGTTCTACATGTTCACATTAAGAGGAGAATCATAGGATTTATTTTTTATGTGAATATATTTGAGTGAGAATTTAGTGTTCACAGATAATAGATTTGGAGATATCTTAGGAATACATGATAAATAATGATTCCTCAATTTTAGGAGTATAACTAGATATATATTTGTATGTCCAATTACTGATTATGCAATGAACTAATTGTTAATTAATTTTTATAAATTTGATCAAAATATTTAAGTATTGACCTTACTAAAGAAATCCATTGTGTAGTAGCTATCCTAGTGGTTCCTTGCAGTGGTAATTTCTATCTTTATATCATAACTCTAAAAATACTAATACTGGTGGTGGTAGCCCTATTAAATGGATAATGCCTCAACAAGGAAAATTATTTCACTTGCCACTTATAATTTTACCTAGTAGTAACATAATACAAATATAATGATAAATAGAAAAGGATTAAAAGTAGGATTTAGAGCTTAATTTTGTGGATCCTTTTAGTATAGTGCCTAGGGAGAGAAGGTTAAGGCAATAAACTAGATGATCCTCCACCTTCACCATCTATGATTATTATTTGAGTGTGTCATATTCTTAGTTGATGTGAATTCCACCTTAAGTAGATGTCTTACCAAGGTGTGATTTATTATGTACACACAATTATTAAATTCACAATTAATGATATATTTATCTTCATGTGTAATAAGAGATATGTGTCAATTAAGGAATGTTCCCACATTTTAACCCACTAATAATAATATCTCACTTTCCTTTTATGTTTTATATATAATGGCCATTTATTTTCTTGTGCAAAGTAATTGAGCTTAGAGTCATCTGCTTAGATAGAATTTGTAATATTGGTTTTTATTAGAGGAGCTTCATAACACTCCACTTACAATCATTTAACTATGCATTCCATTCAGATGGAACATTATTAATAGTCACTAATGCTTACACACTAATATTTATGGAAGCTAATTTTTGTTCATTTCATTTGAGAATTCATCGGATTTGACACACATTTACTTCAACAACTTCATTTTTAAGTATTCTCTTTCATTTTACATGGGTACCTCATTAGGTATAGTTTTTGGGACTCATACTTATGAGCATTAGCCTTATATGTAATATAAAATCACCTATACTAAATTCTACATTGGCCATTCGAGTCTATCATATTCAAACTTGATATGAAGTCCACCTTAGGTGGATGTGTTACTAAGGTCTGATTTTTTTTATGCATATAATTATTAAATACATAATTAATGTGGTAACTAATTTCACATGTGTAAAAGTGTTAGGTGTAACTTTGGGCATGATCCCACCTTTTATTCTACTAATAATAATCTCTTACTCACCTCCTAATTTTATTACATAAGGAATCTTTATGTTCTTGTAGAAAATAATGAAGCTTGTAATGAAATAAAAATATTATCAAGACTAAAAATTACAATAGACAAGATTAGAAACAATAACACATAATTGATCCCTATTGATTACCTAAAATAACTACAAGATTATGAATAAATAAACCTCAACTCAAAATTAGAGTTGACATTCGAAAATTCAAACAAAAAAAAAAAAAAAACTTTTTATTTTAGTAGATGTTATTTTTAATAAGTCTTGCATGGAAGTGCATGAAAATCTAAAAATCCCTTCAAATAATTTAAACACTGAAATTATCTTATAGGACAAATTTCAACTGAAGTTCCTATTTGGATATATATAAATATATAATTTCTAAAAATAAAAAACATTAAATTACAATTTTGGACCCTCAGATTGTCTCATTTGACATCCATTTTTTTTAAAAAAATTACCTTTGAGTGAAAAAGAGCATTAACAAACTCTTCAAGATGGTCGTTTTGGTATGTGGAAGAGCTCAAAAGGAACTACAAATCAAAAGTTATGGCCTCTAAAAATTGACCTAATTTTTTTGCCTCAACTTGGATTCATCTCTTAAATTAATGGAAATATAGTATTTTAAGAAATCTTGTTCAAATATAGCTATTGTTGGTTGCACACATACATTTTATATTACACATAATTAATATAGTATCTTTATTGATAAATATACCTTTTTCCTAAATAATATATGTGGATAATATATTTTCTAAAGATCTCTGAACTATGTTATCATTTTTAAGATTTAGTATTGGTCCCAGTGCTTAACTATTTTTATGGTGCATTGACACTTATTTTCAAATGGTTTTTGTTGGTTGTCTTTTAATTTTTAATTTTTAATTTTTAATTTTTAATTTTTAATTTTTAATTTTTAATTTTTAATTTATATTTCTAAGCTGACTATAAATTTAATCTTAGCTTTAGATGATATGATATTTTTATGTTTGATATTATGCATTCAACATATTATATTATTTGTACATGGAGACTTATATGTAACAAAATTTCCATACACATAAAAAAACATATTGAAACATAAAATATTGCTTTTACTTTGTTTTAATTTTTAAAATTAATGTTAAACCTATTCTTAATTTTGGTGTTACTTAATATATAGTTTTTTATATTAAATTATTAACAAAAATTTATTGTAATAATTATTTATTTTTCATAGATCATTTCTTGTATAATGTAAAAGTATTTTATAATGTTAATATTTTTATTGATTTTTTCAATTTTTGGAGGTTTAATTTAAAATTATATTTAAATTACACTTTTCAATTATACAAACAAGATATAAAAATATATGTTTAAATATATAAATATATATCATGTTAAGTTAGTCAAATAAAAATTTAATGTTTTTACTACCATTTTTTTTTAAAAACCTTATTTGTTCAAATTTACAAAACTTTGTTCTTCCATTTTTAATCATGCTTTAGTTCCCTCTGTTCATGGTATATTATGGCATGGATTGGTATCAATTAAAAAAATATTAAATTTATGAACAAAAAAGATATAATTAATAGATTCCCTGAAATTCTTCTTTTTAATTATATTTGTATTGGATGTACAATTCATATAATTTATAAAAAAATAATTTTTTTAAAGAAAATCTTAGTGTCCAATTCATTTTTATTTTATTTTTTAATAATAATATTTTAAGTGTAATAAAACTTTATATTTAATAAAAAGATATTATATATCCATATAAAGTTCAATGTTTATATATTTATTAAAATGTTTAAACTAAATGTTGAATTTATAGTAACTATTTTCATACATAAACCATCAAATAATTATAAGATAAAAATAGGACAAAACAAATGACAACAATCTAGTCAAAGGATTACTCAAATTTTCCAAATTATAAATAAATATTATAAAATATTTAGAATATTTTACCTATCATACAAAAATTAAGAAAAGAAGGGAATAAAAAAACAGAGAATATAACAAATAAAAAGATCTTGTAAGAGAATCACAAACCATACAACTCAACAAACATAACAACATCATTTAATTTATATGAATAATTCAAAAAAAATGAAAACGTAAATAAACCGTATGATTTATAGACTAATAAGTATCTAAGAGATTTCTTTAGGTGTGAGGAGGATCCTCACATTGTATATAAAGAAAATAAAGATTTTTTCTCGAATTGAAGTTAGGATACGGTTCCAACTTCCAAGACTATTTATCATCCTATTTTTGTACTAGTCAAAAGTTTGAAATTAAAACAAAAATACTTATAGAAAACAAATCGAACCGTGTGTAGTAAACTATGCAAAAGAGGGGGTTGTCTAAGGTCATGTAAGACAGAAGCGGGTGGGCACCAACGGTCATGTGACCGTAATGCACGGGAAACCGCAGCTGTCTTTTCCATACAGTGTAGAGCTGGTTTTCCATTCCGTTAATCAGAGAAACCAACACATAACACTATTCAGTCCTGTAATGCTAGCCCAAATTCAGCTGGGATTGTTTTGAAAATGACTGGACACACCCATATGGCAATTTGGCTTTTTCATATGATTTTGCGCTGATGAAATTTGGACGAATGTGGAAGTAGCGTAAGGATGTAAAGGTGTATGACACGCTGTGCTGCCAGTTCATACGTAATCCAACCTACTTCAATATATAATCGATATATACCTTAGAGAAAACCCAAACTAGCATGATACATATCATAAAATATAATTCAATTTAATTTAATTTAGATCTTAATGTTTACTGAAGGCTAAGAATGAATGGCAAATAGGATTGAAGAAGGCATTCAGTACACACAGGGAATGAATGGTAAATGGCAAATGAGGTATTACATGAATTCAGTATATAAAAGGAATGTTAAATTTATCTTTAAAGATAAAAAAAGGAAGTCTGAATTTTATTTTTAAAATATTAAAAATAAAAAATAAAAAGAAGTTTTGAAAAAAAATTAATACGATGCGGATATTATAATATTGAAAGGTAATAGATCTTGAAACTAATCAAATGTATATTTTTTTGTAGATGTGGGCCATGTTGTATATATATATATATATATTTTTTTAAGTTCTGCAAGTTTATTGTTTAAAGGTAAGAATTGATATTCTTAACATTATCTATAGACAAAGAATTCAATTTAAGTGTTCTGTATTGAAATTGAAGTACCTCATGGATTAAGAAAGTTAAACATATTTGCTCTTCATGTTAAATGAAGGTCCTCAGAGATCCATGAGAACCTTTAAAAAACATAATATGCATTTGCACTCATCTTGTTAGTGATCATGGTTAGATTACCTCTAGAGTTGATGAGAGAAAATATGAAACTGAGCTAAAGCAATTGTTAACCAGGATGGCAACTTCTTCATGTGCTCGAAAAAATGAATTTAATTATTTTGTAAGCACAAATAAAATTGGCAATGATAAATAATTTTTGATTTCAAAAGTTCTTTTAGATTAATCAATGTAACTTTCAAATAAAATTTATTAATGTACTAATAAATACTGTTTTTATTTTCATTTTTAATGAATTGAGGAGTAATAATAGAAACCCAAGAAAGAGGAGACTTTCTATATCGATCTCTAATGTCTTGAAGAGGGTCATAACTCTTGCATACCATTACATTTTTGTTAGGCAAGTTGCATAAAAAATCTAAATACTAAATACAAGAATTCCAATCGTTTAAAATAAGAGTTTCATTCATTTAAAATAAAAAGTTTCTTCAAATACAAGCTTCGAATCTCATTTCTAAAAAAATAGAAAAAGAATTAACACAAAATAAATAAATAATTTAAATATCTCAAAATTCAAATCGAAAACATTCTTTCCAAAAGTATCAATATTGCATACTTTTGTTAAGACTTACTTCTTTCACAAATAAAATGAAAAAAGTGTCCAAAAAGCCAATGCCCAAATATGTGTGAATGCTGTGTATGGAAAAATTTATTATAAATACTATTATCTTAAATATATTGAATGGCATGACTTTGGTCTTTTTAAAATTTATTTTTACGTCCTTTTTTATAACAAAATTTGCTCAGCACATTTAGTCGTTTTACTCATATTTCTATGCAACGTGAAAACAAAAATTCAATATAATGGGGTATTCACCAACTATCAGAAGAGTAAAGAATCAAGATTTCAATTGTAAGTTTGTATGCTATGTGGAATTTGGAATAAAACTCAAACCCATTTTTAAAAAAGAACTGCAAATTATACGGTTTTACTTTACATTAGGTGTCATACATTATATATATAGAATCTCACCATTATGTTCGTATAATAATTTACACCTTGTTGGTATATGAATACTATTGTTTTTAGTTTCTTGGACTATTCGTAACTCATTTCATAACTCAAATTTAGGTTCTTCGACTATTCGTACATGACATTTGGCATGATTTTGTTCTACATGCATGGACTCTATTTGGAAGAGTGTGAGTCATAGGAGGGGGTGGATGACTAGAGTTCTAAACCTCTAATTTAAATCAACACATATTAGGTTTCATCAATATTATAACTTACAAACATGACATCGTCACATGACTTTGATCATATAGCTGATCTAGTACATCTAGGTAGATGATTAATCTTTATGTAATTTTAATTCTCATAATATATCTTCATAGTGTCATTAAAAATTATTTTTTATGATGTAGGCCATGTTTTTATAATTATTGTAGACCAGGACAATAAAGAGGAAACATATTACTACTTATGTCAGTGTGTAAATGGAAATAAAAAATTGACTTCCTGGGTCATAGATGGAGAAAACATTGATTCTCCAACTAAGTCTATGGTAGTCAATGGAACTTGGCTTCAATGATATATTATAAAAAATTTAAATGTATAATTGTTTGAAAACTTTGACATACACAGGCAGATACTACACTATTCAAATTTGGTTCTTGCAATGAATATTCAATTACAAAAATATCATAGGAGGCCAAGAATGAAGAATCTATGGAGAGTTCGTGACTTAGACCATGAAGTTATTCTTGATAATATTAAGATTAGAGCAGATAGAAGTGGTTCATTGGATTGAAATGCATAGGAAGGTTGACTTGTAAAATGTAGATGTAATCAAGTTGTAGGTAGTACATGCATAAATTTCATCTTTAATTGCTTAGTAACATTTTTTCTAGGTTAGTGGTGCCAAATCATCTTCCACCTTCACGTGATTGGCACCATTAGTTTAGAATTTCATATTCTTAAAGTTAACAGAATCTTACTAAAAGTACTTGGTGTTTTTGTGCTCCTGAATAATTGCTCATGACAAGTTTATTTTTCATTGTAACCTTCCAAACACATTTATTGTAAGTGCTTTCATGCTCCAAAATAGTAGTAAAAATGTGCTTGTAGGTGGAACTAGATGTCACAGTTATTGGAGCATGTGTAATTTATATATATATACTTATTCAAAGTGGTGGATTTCTACCTGCTAGTCTTGAATGTAAAATTACTAGTTGGAGGTCAACAAGTTGTCTCTTCACTGCTAAAAAGTTGCATTTTAGGACCCATTACTACAAATTCTTCTATGGATTACTCTTAGAGATGATTCTGACAAGATTCAGGGTGAAATTAGAGGGACTTCCCATGCACATGAGGGATATTATGGTTCTTCCATATGACTTACAATTTTTATTTTATGCATGCCTATAGTTAGGCTAAAAATCAACATATTTCTTGTATTAGGAAGGCTGTTTTTGAGCCCAAAATAGGTGTTGGGTTTATCGATAGGGCTAGATGGGAAGCCAGAAACCTACTCCTAGATGTTATACACCCCTTTAGACTTATTGGTAGTGCTAGTTTTCAACCAAAAAGCATCAAAATTTGAGTTCTTTTATTTTAGCTTTAAGTTTGATCACATTTATTATCAATGTTTTTGTACTCTAGAACAGTAGTGAAAATGCACTTGTGGGTGAAATTGGATGTCATGATAATTAGATCACGTGTAATTTTCCTATATATGCATGCTCAAAGTGGTGAATTTTCACCTACTAGTCTCAGAGGCAAATTTTCTAGTTGGAGGTCAATGAGTTATCTCTTCACTACAAAAAAGTTCCATTTTAGGACCGGTTACTATAACTTCCACCATAGATTTATATTAATGTTGATTCAGACTAGATTTAGGGTAAAATTATAGGGATTTCCCATGCACACAAGGGATCCTATGGTTCCTCTATATGACTTGTATTTTTGGTTTTATGTATTTCTGATGTTAGGGTGAAAATAACATCTTTTCTGTATTAGAAAGGGCATTTTGGAGCCCAAAATAGGTGTTGGGTTTATCGATTGGGCCATATGGGAGGCCAAGAACCTGGTCCTAGATGTTATCCTCCCCTCTAGATATGTCTATAGTTCTATTTTTCTATTTGGAGTCCATTAAGAAGCCAAAAGGTCTAATAGGCCTAATAGTCCAAGTGAACTGTATACACATGGCTAGAAGCTAGTGCCATTAGAATTGGGTTTCAAGACCTTTGAACGGTTTTTTTGAATCTTGTCAAATTTTTCAAAGGGTAAAAAAGCTATAAATGGTCTCATATTTGCAAGAGAGTTTATAAACTAGTCAAACCAAGGAGAAATGTCCCAAAAAGGGGGATACAAGCCTTACAAACCCAAGATGAACCTTGTATGTGAAATGGGATGTTGGAGTGAGTTGGATAACTTGAAATGGGTTAAGGCAAGTGTAAGGAGGTCACCTTAGTGAATTGCCTATTGTAAAACTAGTGAAAGGGTTGTATGGTAAATAGAGTGAAACAAATGCTTCTTAGAGTTCAATGACTGGGACATTCAAGGAAAACCAATAAGAGGATTGGTTTTCCACCTAATGCAAACCTATAGAAAGCTTCAACAAAGGCCTACAATAAAGAAGGAATAGCAAGGATTTGAGGTGTTTTCAAAGGGTGTGGACAATTTGAGGAGCTTATTGAAGTTGTCAAAGAGACCATCATGTTATAAAATAATCAAAGACACCACATAGGTTTCCATTGGTTTCCAAACCAAGGAGAAAGATTAAATGAAGGTTTCCTTGCCAATGATTGTGTTTCATTGAGGTTCCATTAGAATTAAGGATCAGTGGGTTCTTGGATCATTTGAGAAATGTTCTTGAACACCTAATTCTTTAGTTACAATCAAAATATTCTACCTACAGTCCATCCTTTATGTTAATGTGCATAAATAGGATAGTTGGGCTTCTACAAATTCAAGCATGCTAGGAGAAACAAAGAACACCTGCAATTATACCCTCATATCATGCACCTGCAACTAGGGAAACATAATCATGAAGTAAATATTATCAATGGTGAATTTTCTTGGCAAAATCAATATTTTGAAAACATGTACCTATAGCCATCATAGGGATTGAACATGAAGATGTAATATAGGCCTTTGTATGGAAGCTGACTGAGGCCCAAATGCCTTGCTAAGTGGTCAGAACATGTTAGAGGAAGGGTGAAGGGTGGCTTACAGTGAATTAGTAGTCCTAATGGTTATAAATCATTGTGAATTAGACCAAATCCTCCATAACGCTCCACATATTATTGACATGTAGTCATATGAGGTTTTTTGAGAAGGTACAAAGTGACACGGAAGATTGTGAGATATAAAATGAAGGGTAGAATAATGCAATGAGATGTTTCATGAGATTTTAGAGACAAAATCATCATGATAAGACAAACTAGGATAAAAGAGGATGATGACTAATTTGTGAAATTTGACCGAGTAGATATGTGTCACTAGCTTTTACCAAAATGGGCATATAAGCCAAAATATGTTGGATATAATCACAAAAATATGGTGGAGAGGCTCATTATGACCTAATATAACCATTAAGTATATTTTTGAATATTTTAGCAATGGTAACTATTCACTATTTTAGTACAGTCAACCCTATGTCAAATCACAGTAAACATTAGAGACTGCCTTAGATAAATTGATCAATTTGGGGCATCTACAAGTTGATTCAAAGCATGAAATTTGGTAAGAATGGTGTCCATGACCTAGAAAACATCTCATTAAATAATAAAGTTCCTAGGAGTTGAATTTCCCTTTATTTTTTTACAATCCTCTTGTAGTTAAGAAGGCAACCATTGGGGATTTCTAAAAGTTTTATCAATTTTGAATTACAAGAAGAAATTTAGGCCTTAGAGAGGTCATAAAAACATATAATATTATGTTTTAAACCTATTTTCATATATAAGTGATCAGATTCATGGTTTCATTAAATGTTTTGAAGAAAGACAAGTTTTGGCATGAAAGAAGCATGCAGGTAGCTCAAGGTAATTTACGGTAAAAAGGGTCTATAGGAAAAACTACATATCCAAATGACTTTAAACTTGGTAAGATTTGTATTCATGACCTAATAAATAAATCCATTATCTTGGGAAGGTCATACAATAAGTGTAAGTAGTCTTTGTTTTGTCACAGTCCCCTCCATGTCTCATAATGGTCATTATTCATGCAGGCATACTTTTTAGAGTTTGAAGGTGTGTTTGAGGGTTTAAATCTTAATTAAGTATTTTAATATCTTTTTAAACCTATTAAACACATTTAAAGCGTGTTTAGACTCTAAACTTCATGCAATCACCACAGGAAGTCTCAAAGGCATAAAGGCAAAGTTGGCTTTTTGATCATTAGATAGGTGTTATGAGATGTTTTAGATTTCATGAGGTTGTTTTCACGAAAATAATATTAGTGGGAAGGTCATATTGGTCCTTTAGAGAGTATGTACAAGGCATGGGAAACCCTAGTGTAGGGCTTGGTTATTTTTGAGAGATTTAACGATGGGAATTTAATGAAACTTTGTCATCTTGTTCCCCTATAAATTTAAAAAGTGAATCAAAAGGTTTTAACCTGATATTGTATTGATATGTATATATTCTAGGATTTAGTGTTTGTAGTAGGGCTAATTAGGCCTAAATGAGGGTAGGATAATGAAGGAAGTGATAGTTAGAGGTGGAGTTGGGCTATGAAATTTCACATAGACATGGAAAAGGAAAAAGTGTAGCTATAAATGTCCATATAATCTCTTGATAAATCAGAAATTTTTTGTACAAGGAAAAATATAGTAAAAAACATTTACAAGCCTTGAGAGAGCATTGTGTCCATAAGGTGTGGAATGAGATTCAAAGATTTTTTGAGTACTTGAAGGGGGTTATACTAGATATGTTATGATCATCTAAGACCATATGTGATAATAGGTTGAGCTCATGAAACATAGACCAAGATTTGGTCCCTACAACCTAAATAAGGTGCCTAGTAAGAAACTAGAAAGAGATTGAGAAGAAATTTATTAATGAGATGAATGGAAAGAGGTAAAGGATGTGTTTTGAATGTCTGGAAAGAGGTAAATATCATCAAGGATGTTCTAATAAGAGTACAAATAATAAGTACTAGGTGTAAGAAACTAAATAAATCCCAAAGAGTCAAAAGAGGAGCTAGCTTGTGAAAGAATATTCAAATCAAACCATAGCAATTGAATGTGATCAGTTGGGTTTAGAACCAACTAATGATGTTTTTGTAGACTTGTCTTCCATACCTCTACATTAGCATATAAACATAATTCAAATACAATAATTGATATTCTTTATTTCTTTTAAGGGTCTAATTTACAAAATTATCGTAACAAGTTATTCTCAATATCATAACATTTATAATCCTTAAGAATAATTCAAAACCAATCATTCATAATACTTTCAACACAAGTGATTCAAACAAGATTTAATTATTTAGTTTTCTTAAATATTCATGTATAAAATACTAATTCCATGTACGAATGCCATATATAGGCATATAATGTCAATAATACATGCATTTCCATATACGCATACAAAAAAATACATCATGTCTAAAAAAATAGTATCTAATATTGGATGAATACATCATGTACACATGTTTAATGCAAAAAATGCATACATTGCCATATAATAATATGAATTTTTTTATTTATCTACAACACCCTAATCATCAAATAGTCCCCATCTCTTTCCCTTGTTCAAAGAAGACTCTCCTTGAGATGCCCTGCCTATAGATGGAGATATCCTAAATGCCTTGGATTTTTCCAAGGTTTGATTTTGGGTACTACATTAAGAGCTCACTTGCAACCAAACCTATTCAAATAAAAAAATTATTATAAAATTAACAATTATACATGAAACCAAGTTAAGAAACTAATGTTTTAAACTATAAAAAAAATCATTTAAACATGCACTTATCGTAATCACATGGTCCTTCTCAATTTTCCATTGACACTTGAATATGTTAGTACCAAGATTATCTGCATGAACATGCATGCCAAATGATGAATAATCATAAGGATTTATTGTAGTACTCATCTAAATTAGACTATCCAATGTCATATGATAACCATTTATACACAACGCATTCATGCATATAAGTTATAGTCATCAAAGTATATATTAAATTTATTAAAGCAAAAGTCCTAAATTATAGTTACAATTTACAAATGAGTATACATATCTTAGTGAGTTCATATGCATATGACATTACAGTATCAATGTTTGAGTCTTCTCAACTCATAATGATGGAGGAGTGTCTACCCTAGTCATCATCTAAACAATTAACCTAAAATTTAATAACTTGCACAATTTATTGATTAAACAAGTTGCTAATAAACTTATTCTTGCATAAGATATGAAAAAATATAATGAGGTCATAGGAATCATGAATGTGACAATTGGATATGTGTAATATGTGACTTGTAACACCACAATGAAGGCAAGAAATGTCAGTTTCATGAGGGAGAATGACAAGACAATGAGGGAGGATTTTTGAGTGAATTTTATGAAACTGAGTCATTGAATGCAATTTAGGTGTTAAAACACCCTTGATATACCTATATACATTATTTTTTATGTTTGTATAGCTTTGTTGAGGTGTATTTTCAATTTTAACCTGATTACTTTGTCATTAGGCATAATTATATTAAGGTAGTGACTTGGTATAGTTGAGGATAGTCTTATGGGCTTTGGTGTCTAAATTGATTTGTTTTGAAATTTTGATCATGTTAACAGCTTGAATACTTTGCTTACATACATTCATTACTTTTTATTCCAACTGAGTATTGGTGTGATAAAAAATCACTTAGAAATAGTCATTGTGATCAAACAAATAACCTATATAGGTGTTTGTTGAGAAGTTTGTAAACTGAGTTTTAATCAGGTTAAGACACCTAGAGTGATAGGTTGCTTTTATGGGGGCATATATACTTGAGCCTTTTAATATTATCTATAACCTTATAAAATAAGTCTCATCAAAATATAAAAAAACATATAGAAAATAGAATTGAATATTGTAGAGATAAGAGTGAGTGGATACTCTTCTTTACAAGTGCATGATTTTGGTTGCCCTATAGGTGAAATTAAGCCAACTATATATCCTAATAATGCCCTCAAATTTAGAAAGGGAAGGTCTATATGTATACAATGAAAGTAGGTTGAGGTCAACAAAAGGTGTTATAGTCTTGTTGACACTCAGTATTCATTTTAGGGGGACTTTCTTGATGAAAGATGTTATAATCTTATAGAGTCAGCATGTCACTCGAGTCATGAAAGTGTATTGATATAGATGGGCCCTCTCCCCCAACTAAATATAGTAGGTCTTTGGTCCCTCTAAGTAGGTGATGGTAAAAAACTACTCAACCCCATCTATCTATATGGGGTTGAGGTCCCCTATGTGTATATGGTCATAAGGCCTATGCCATATACATATAGGCTATAATTTATAGGATATAATGGCCTACTCTATATAACTCTACGAATAGAGTTTGGTTGTAAATTGGAATTGAATAGGTACAATGGGATCAAGAAGATATGCCATCTAAATTTATAACTCCATTGATAGAGATTAAATTGTTATGCTCGATTGAAATTGATGAGAATTGAATTGCTAGCTATGACCATTTTGGATATCAATCATATAAATTGAAATGTGATTAAGATAACAAGGAATCAAGTGGTTGGTTATGAGGCAAGGATTTAAAAGAAAGGAGTGGTGTGCATATTGATGAAGGCATGCTATGTTCGATTGGGAAATTGATATAAATATATTATATCAAAAAACTTTTATCAAAAGAATTACACACACACACACACACACACACACACACACACACACACACACACACACACACACACACACACACACACACACACACACACACACACACATCCTATTTTTATTGATTGGGATTGACACGCTATGGGAACTACATATAATGAGAAATCAAGTAAATGTTCAACTCGCTATTTTGGTTATGAAAAACATAGTTTGAAATTAGAAATAAGATAAATAAAATTAAGATGGAGGATGAGTTTCTAACACTCTGCCAATCCATGTTAATACATCAAACAATAAAAAAATCTAACAAAATTATATTATGTATTTCATTTATTTTTACACAAAATCTACTAATGATGCAATTAAGGTGTGTGAATGTAAATTTAGATTATATAAGATTAACTTGAAATTTTGCCTCTGTAAATGTATATGGTGTCTTACTATCATGGATAGATGTAGTAGGGGTTGGACCACTACCTAGTTATGATGTCAAAGGCAACATCTCCTCCTAAAACATAAAAATTGTGTGTGTGTGTGTGTGTGTGTGTGTGTGTGTGTGTGTGTGTGTGTGTGTGTGTGTGTGTGTGTGTGTGTGTGTTTACATAATTCAATTTAAATGTGTAAATTAATTTTTTACCTTTTTCATTTCCAAATATAACTTAAAATTTTAACATGAAATTTATATAAAAGATACTTGCACATGTGTAGAGACTCCTAACATATCCAAACCAAATGTGTGTGCTAATAACTCATTAGTAAAGACCATATCCTCCAATCTCCCTCAAGCACCATCATCATCATCTAAAGGTCCATTACATATAGTACAATAACATTTGCATCGGTGGGGTCGGGTATGGCCACTAGCTAGAGTATCTCGACCATCTATCTCTGAACGTCTACTTGGATGACAAACAAGTGTATCAATAAGCACACTAAATTCATGAAAAGTGTCTATATCCATAACCTCCTTCACCATAGATGGAATATTTAGATGAAGTGGCTTTTAGGTAGGTATCCTTGTAGGTTAATTAGGTGCATGATGTGTACCTAGTTGATCTTGCATAGAGCCTCTTTCTTAGACTTCAAACTCACCATAGTCAAAGTAGTTTAGAATTTCATTGAAGACAAACTCATAATAGAGTTTCCTCAAATTTTACAAAGGGAGCTCATGGTTATTACAAGGTGATAGTCAAACACCAACCACCATAAATCCTAGAAATTAGATTCAATCAAATTGTGTTGGCATCGGTGGATTGAAAATGTTTGGTGATTAAGAGAAATGGGGCATTAGTGGCTGGGTCAATAGACTAGGCAAAAATTTCATCTTTTGTTATTTATTTCTTCTTCACCTCATATTCTAATAATTTGTCATCATAGTAAGCCCTACAACTATCCGTATATGACCTACATCTATCAATTTGACTCATTATCAAGTCAACTTGACCTAATCCTAACTCTAAGGTATTGGTCACATAGGTGCAGCGGGTGTTTGTGAAAGTGGGATCCCTCATTCTCCTAATTATCTACTCAATTTCAATTTTGCTCTCCACTATGTGAGTAGCTATATCCTCATAACTATTTGGGGGATCTAAAGAAACTATAAGAGGGTTAGGCATAGGGTTAGGAGGGTTGGGTGGATGGTTAGGTAAGGCATTAGGTATAGCGTGTTTACCTATTGAAGAAAATTTACAAATAAAACTATGCAAAACATTCATAATTAATTCAAAAAATTTGATTTAATCTATAAAACTTACCTTTTATTTGTGATGGCATTATTGCCCTCATAAATGTGGGAGCAAAACCAAATATCTCCACATGAGCTAGAGGGAAAATGTGATTTGGATGTCAAAAGGAAGATCTAGAAGGCAAAACATGAATGCCAAGTAACAAAACACAAATGCCAGGAAAAGAGTACAAATGATAATTCGAAGGCTTTTTTGTTTTATAGTTTAGGTAATGTATATGCATTTACTTTATTTAGAAGAATGTGTATGCATTCTTATAATGCATACACATTACTCTAATTAAATTTAACATGTATGTGTTACTATTATAATGCATATGTGTTATGTTATAATGCATACACATTGTTAGGTATGTCCACAGAATTGTCCCCCAACTCCGTGCACATACGCCTATTCAAATTCCAAATATTTGTGTGAAATGTGTCACATATATTTCATGATATATTTAATTTATGTTATGTACATTTCATTTAGAATTTATGTGATTTTCATCTATCTAAAAGGGTTACACAACTTATAAGGTGGGGGATTCTAGGATCGGACACTTTCTATCATGCAAGGTCAATGATGATAACATGATGATGATGGTGAGAGGCCAATTTTATTTTAATTACTTATAGATAACACTTATTACACATACTTTACACCTACACACATGGTTATGTTAAATGATATGCATAATCAAGATCCGGATTGAGGTTGTAAACACTAGGATTGTTTGTGTGTTGGTAAAGAGGGTTTTTTATTTTCAGTTTTACATGAAACATAGAACCTTCATGCAATCAAATCGATGTCTTTATCCACCCTTGACAATAGAAAACAAGCAATAAAATAATTCACTACTTTACTTAGATGTAACTACCATGCATCATTCCACACTATTTTTACATTTATGTGGCAATTTATAATTTAATGTAGTTACAAGATATATTAAAACATATATAGTATAAATAATATTAACCTCAAAATAATTATATTAAAATATAATATGTATGGTTTGAATCATAATATTGTCTCCTACTTTCTAGTATAAAGGGGATACCAACAAATGAAAATATGAACATTTCTCAATTTGTATAGACAATAGTGACTCAAATATATAAAATGTGAAAGTGGTGTAAACTAATGAAATGTTTCATTTTAAGTGTACATTACATTTATTTATTTATTTTTACAATTAAAAAAAAATTAATACCTAAATACATAGTGTGTATGTTTGGTGTACAAAAAGTTTTATTGAGTAATTGATTTCTCCTCCTCATAATTTTCTCAAAACATAATATTTTCTCAAGATTTTTTGAAAAATAGTCTTAGAAACATGGATATAGTGCAAGATTTTTTTTTTTTTTTTTTTTGATAAAAAATATTTTTTTATTAATTTTTTAATGATCAAGGTAGGGAATATCAATGCTTATGACTTCTCCTCATATGTGTGTGTGTGTGTGTGTGTGTGTGTGGTGAAATAGACTAATTTTTTCACCATTGTAATAAGGACATTAAAGTTGAGTGCACTGATATTTTTCAAATTTTTTTTGCCATAGTCTTCTAGTTTTATCAGTGACTCAAACATATGGTACCTCATTTAATAAATAAGTATATTTTATTAAATAAATGAAAATAAATATTAAATATTATTAAAATTTATAAAAAAATAATATTATTAGGAAACTCATAAAAAGATCTTTTTATATGTAGAGCCACATGTTTTTATTTTATTTTTTCATCCTAATACATGGCATCTAAAGTGGTAATTTTAGGCCAATAGTAGCTTTCCACTTCAATTTGTGAGGATTTAATGCCACATGGGGTTCAAATGAACCCCCTTCATTTCAACCCCCTCTGAATAGATCATTTCATTGGTTAGTTTATTTAAATTTATCAAACACATAAAGTAAACCTTTGACCCCCTTCATTCAAAGGGGATTCATTCTAAGGGGGTTCATTTGAACCACCTTTGTTTAAACCCCATTCAAAAAGTACATGTGGGGGTTTG
>JARHVA010008080.1:295000-307500 GCA_037957365.1 Torreya grandis
ATAAAAAATACTCAAGGTGTGATAATAGAAACAAGCATAATAGATCACATAAAATTAATCTTTTAAATCATGAGAGTACACATCATAATGCGAATGTAGAAAGTAAGCACATTAACTCAGCGATCACTAAAACAAGTCTACAGCCATCGTTGTCAATATACAATATCAAATAATTACAACTCTTCATGACATTTACATATAAGATACAACAATAAATACGATACAATATAATTTACATATAAGATGCATGGCTCCCCTAGAGCATAGTTCTTGAACTAAAGTATCTATGTCAATCTCAAGTGTTATCTCAATAAGTAGTACTATTATGGGGTGGGAGAGCATCATCCAAGAACTTTTTCACACTAACCACAAACCAATAATCTTTTACACTAATTTCGTCAAGAAATGATCTTCCATTCATGGATGAATAGATAGTGATGATGCGAGAATCCAGAGAGACAAGAAAGTACCCGTGTGATGTATGATTTCTAAATTAAACATACAATATATCATAGAAAACTATTCTATCACAAGATATCACACAAACATGTAAATCATACTCATGAAATAATAATTTCTCACTAAACATACTCTGGCCCAAAATTTTACAAATAATAAATAATAACGATCTATAGATCAATCAATTTCATACACACCACTTGATCAGACTGCCTTCATCTATCTTACGATACTAGTAAGCTAGTGAAGTCCTTCTCACTCACTCCATATCAGCAATACATATTTATTAAATACAATTCAACTACAAGATTCATTTCATTTACATAGTATATAGTACTAGTAAACACATCATATAACATGCTAAACATAGAATTAACTTAAACATACATTTATTTTGTCAAACATATGAATGATTTTTACATTATTTTATATTTCATACTAGAAATAATGACTACAATTTATACCACTTGGGTCAAGATACATTTAATTGTATATTTTTACTATCAAAATTAGTTTTCAACATACTACACCTTATGATAACTCATATTACCATAGTCTAATATTCTAAAACATAACTATTAGTTTTTCATAATAGGTCATATAAATTAATTTTAAATACATAGAAACATACACTTTTATTCAACTAACTAGATATAATGAAGCAAGTTATAGTTTCAATATAGCATAATAATATTTTATCATAGCATTCCTTAAACTCCTAAGGTTGCATGTATGCATACATCAGCCCTACTAATTGTCATAAAACATATTATTCATAGTAATAACCATCACGTATACTTAACTTAGTTAAACATAGGTGTAATTTTAGACATAGTAATTTCACTACATACCACCTAGATATGACATGTCTTTATACTATAGTTCTTAGTGACATCCCATACTATCATAGTTTATAACTACATAAAAACAAATAATCAAACTTATGATTTCAAGAGTCAAATAATCCACGTATATACAAACAATCAAATAGGTACGAGATTATACCACTAGATATAACCTAACTATAAACTACATACTATCATTCAAAAAATATAATTTATAATCATACATCATGATGCATCAATATATGCTAAATATTTATCTAAACACATGTAAAAAATATACTCATAATATATACTACACACAAGTATCCACTATTGGATGTACATATATCTCAACAACTCGATCATCTTATTCTCAAGAGTCAGATAACTCATTAACTAAGTTCTTCCATATTAATTTTTTTAATTAATTTAATTTCTTTTTTAGATGACCATTTCCTCACAATTACAGTTTTATTCCCGCAAACACTTTATAATCACTATATAGAAGAGCTTGTACATACACCATATGTAAGTACTCAAAGGATACGCAAATAATATACCACTATTCATTTATACTTTAACCAAAATCTCTCTAAAGACATTTATAACTCTAACTGAGGATATCAAATCATATAGCTTATCCCCAAATAATGAAGACCCATGCTACGTTATAAATATGCATTTATCATTAAATGTTAGGTTAGGAGCCTAGGACTTTATTTGACATAGTTCACAACTCTCAGTTCTCATGACCAAATCTTATATATTATCTTTTCTTAGTACTCATAAATTCTTCAAGTAGCAATGTTGCATATAAATATATATACGTACAACTATGATTCAAAAGTGTCAATTGGCTCATAATCTCTATTATATGTTGGATGAATATGATTCCTATAAATTATCTGAGTCAAACCATATGATCAAGATCATCTACAATAGTGTAGGTATGCACATAAACCATAAATATCTATTAAACATGGTTATATATATTACAGTCATCTAAGTAACTATAGTTAAAGGAGAACACTCATTTCTTAAAGCATAAACTAGTAAACAATAACATATCTATGTTTATTTTTTTTTTTACATAAACAACAAAATTTAGCTTATATAGATTTACATTTGTATAGTGGGTTCCATACTCCAAGCTATATAATAGGCATACCATGGTTATCAAAAATAACAAAAGATCATGTAATACCATTTTGAAAAAGAATCAAATTCATTTACCTCTATTCCTAACTCCCTTATCTATTTAATATTACCCATGATATCACTTAACCATAGTTAGCAACCAAAAATATATAATATACATATAATTATAACATGGTTTATTTTTATAATGCAAATATCTTATTTCCAAGGTCATAAAGTAGCTCAGCTCAAAATTCATTCCCATATTAAATAAAGTAAACTAATTTTTCATTTAAATTACCATGCCATTTAAAATTTCCCCACTAATCCTACAGGTTTTAGATATGCGTAGATGATTCTTCCCTAATCCAAGTCACCTTACATCTGGTTTTACTGACAACATGCTTAGTTTTTCAAAAAAATTGTTAGATATTTGCCTAGCTATAAATAAGAGAATGCATTTCTTACCCAAGTCACTGCACAAGTGTTTTCTTGTTGAAATTAATAGCTACGATATTATAAATTACTGGGTCTAATAAATTTAACATGTGAATTGATTTATCATATTTTTTATAATACCAATGATTTTCCATAATATTATATATGTTTCATAATAACTGTCTATAATCACCAACGATGTTATTTAAATATAACAAGAGCAACACCAAGGTAGTGATACTCCATTAGGAAGAATATAATTTTTTTAAAGAATATAATTTATTCAGTTTTATATATATTATTTTCTTATATTAACTTTAGTGGCTTCCAATATTAAAACTCGGTGATTAAACTTAGTATGGTGATGTCTTAGCTATAAAAGTGTTTTCGGATATAAGTTATACTTCTTAATTACGACAATTTTAGAAGTATGCACAATCAATATATTTTTAAATTATAAGTATATAGTCATAATGTATTCAATAGATTTAAATAATTATAATTAAGCATATTCATTTTCCCACTGATTCACTATCACAATGACCATTAATTATAACATAATCTAAAATCTAAGCTTGTATAGTGGCTTCTACAACATTTTTTTATCAGTAATCTTCACCAAATATAATGATGTCATCCATACCCTGATAGTTTGAGGATAAGACAAGGGTAGTGCCATACAAGCATAAGTTTTACTAATAATTTTTATATAGACATAATGTCTCAATTAAATCCTTAGTAGGCTAGGATGACATATAAGAGATGCCAACAACAAGTTTATTTCAATATTCTCTAGAAGATATAGAAATATCAATTTTTACAATTACTATGTGGAAAATAGTCTATGCCACCCACTATGGACAAGCAATGATTTTTCCTTCTAAAGAAACTTATTTACATGAGAGAGATGACACCAGTAGTGAATTATTTTACCATATTTATCCTAAATCAAATACAATGACCTCAACTACAGTGCTTAGGTTGTTTGGGTATTGATAAAGTGATGATAAAATAGGGGAAACAATAATATAATTAATACTTTGATTTTCTTTTACATATTAACATCATTCACAAATTCAAGATTGCATTAAATCTATACGATATTAACATCTAAAATTTTCTCATGAACATATATAAAATTGAAAGCACTACCTACCTAAAAAATAGAGCTAAAATCTTCCTCATCACTCCTTCTATGCTTTCCTTCTTTCTTCATCTTCCATTCTCTTCTATTTTCTCCCTTAATGCCTCTCTAAGTATGGTGCTTCATTTCCATTTATTCCAAGATTTTCTTTTTTATTTAATCTTTTTTTTTTCTTATTTAATTTTTTTTTCCTCCTTTTCATTTTTATTCATTTTATTCCCTTTATAAGGTTTATACACACACATTTATGTATGTATGTATGTATGTATATTTTCTTAAATATAAAAGTTAATTACATCCTATTTAGTAATTTATAATATAATTTTAGTATTGCTAATTTATCTAAATTAAACCATTATCCAATAATAATAAATCGTTAAGCCAAATAATGATATTTATAAATATCATTATGATAATGAACTTATATTCTTAACTTGGTAATATATACTAGTTGATCCACATATGGTAGTTCCAAATGTTATCCACACAATATAAATTTATCTAAACTATCACAACAACTATTCTTGCATAATCCATTATGCTGCACTAACCATATGCATTAAACAAACTATGATAACCATTCATATTATGCATCTAACATGAATTATCTATGTGATGTGTTCAAGGTTCTCACCAGTTCTCTATTATCCTCTAATGTCTCCATCTACGTCACCTTGTCTGATGATGCTCTCTTTCTGACACACTGAGGGATGGGTTCTCCTACATCACCCTTACAAAAAAAGAGATAGTTAAATCATAACAATTATGATATAGATTCATCAAAAGATATAGCTAAAATGATAAATCAACATGATCATAAAGTAAATGTATACTTACAACTAACTCAAAAAAATGTGATCATGTAATCTAAACAATATCTTATTGTCCCATAACAACATATATCTCTAATCTTAGTCAATAAATAATCAAATCATACATATCCACTATAAATTTCTACATATAGTCAAATAACTTTCTTAGCAAAGAATCAAGATGCAACACTTAATGTAGAATATATGGATTAATTTAGAATTAAAAATAAAAAATTTAATATTATTGTTATAATAAAAATAATATACATAAAACTTTTGAATGTTTTAAATTAAACAACACTTTGATAAAAAAAATATGTATTGTTTTTTAATAATAATGTCTATTAAACTACCACATTTAGATGGGTCACACGTCATCCCCAATACACAATGATATATATTCAAAAAAATCAAATTGTATGGTATCATTTTTTAATCAAGAAAAGCATTGTAACCCAATTATCATATAATCAAAAGTACACATTAATATATATTCAAAAAAATCAAATACATATCATGATTTTTGAATTGATAAAGAATCATTAAAAAAGTAGTCTAAGTAAAAGATTGAGTGTTCATTGACTCATGGAATGCAACACCATTACATATATGCCCATATAAAACATTATAAGATATTTTAAATATTTCTTTGTTTGACATCTTTTCAAAATTCATAAGCTCTATTCTAGTCTATCATTGATATATGAAGTCCTATCAATGAAACTCGCATCAAGGCACCCAATATATCCAATGATATTTTTATTCTTTGTATAATTTTTATTATATTTTATATTTAAAATCTATTCTATTTATGGAATTGGTAAGTATTACTTTCTATATTTTTATCATATTTAGAAAGCTTGTATGTAAACCTATGGCATAAAATCCCTCTAATCCTCCTTAATGTAAAATCCTTCACAACTAAAGTGGAGAGTATCAACAAAATTATACAACTCTTATGAACAAACTTAAAATTCAAATAAATACTTTCTTCTCCCTCACACAAATAATGTTGCAAGTGTTCATAAGTGTTAATAAGCTATCACTTTGAATTTTCTTCTCTAGTACATGCATCCTTTGAATAATGACAAGGGGTAAACAACTTTATATAATTAAAAAAAGAAAGATCTAGAAATCTTTAATTTAAAAAATATACAAGTTTTTGTACATATTAGTTTTACAAAAAAAATTCAGTTGTCTAATGACCCATCAATGCAAAGATTCATTTTTCGTTTTAGTACATCAACATAATCATCACACTTATTTAGAATTACCACAAATTATAATTCATGCCTATGAAGTTGTCCATCATGATCAATAATCTATAAATAACCATATTCTGAGATTTCTAAAAATTTATAAAAACAACTTGTGCCATTTGCAAAAGTATCAAACCTTAAAAAACACATACTTAACTTTTTTTATTGTAGAATCTATTGTTTCCCCTAAAGATGTGACATCCACATTATCTTCTTTAAATTTTTTATTCAACTTATTTAGTTCACACAATACATCTGTAAGCATATGTAAGAAAAATTGTAATGAGAAGATCTTAGGCTTATCATACCATGAGTCTCTCTTCTCACTTTTCTACAAAGTTAACAATGGAGGCATCAACACAATAAGTCTTTCAATAACTTGTCCTCTTGATAACCATTTAACTCCATAAATTTGAATATTTTGAATTTTTTTATTTGCATGAGTACCTAAAAAGCAGTAAGTTCATCATGTATTTTAGTAGAATTTTGGACCTAAGAATATACCTTATTTGCCAACTCTTTAGCAAACACCAATACAAGTGATTTTTTAGTAGCATCTAATGTAGCTAAAGCCTCATGATGAGAAATCTAATTAGTTCCTATAATATTGTGTATAATTTTTTAAAGAGTAAAAAATCTATTTTCACTCCCCACCATTGATGAAGCATAATCTATAGAAAATAATATTAATATTTTATTTAAAAGATCAATTTCTTTCTTCAAAATACATATTGCATCATATAAAGTTTTGCCTCTTCTATCACACACATTTATGATATTTAATAATTTTGAAATAGGTGGCCCTAACCCTTTTGAGTCTATAAAAGTAGCATAAACCACAAGGTGTTTCTGTAGGATTTGATATGTACTTTCATCCAACAAGAAAAAGAATAATTAATTGTCTAACATTTTTTTCACTTTCTCTCTCTTCAAAATATTTAGATATCTCAAAAATGAAATCATTTATTGTCATATTATTTGAATATGATTTATAGCCCTTATTTTTCATCATGTTTGGTATTTCTAAGTACATTTTAAAAGAGTAAATGGACTCATATTTTGAGAGGGGAAAGTCTTCTAGCACAAACCAATAAACTAATTTCATGGTATTGATGATTCCTTCCTTATTGGTGTCATCAATGTTTGTAATGTGTTCTACAATTTATTTCGATTTCATTTTATCTCCACATATCCATTTTATTTTTGAAATTTTATGCATGTTTGAATCTGCATGAGTGACTATTACATCATGTTACAAACTAGTACAACTAGTTCTAGTGCCCCATGGTCCCATGAACACGTGTTATTCATAATATATAAATTAAATGGTTAAGGTGTGTAATGCATGAAGGGAAAAAATCATGAAATATATATATATATATATATATATATATATATATATATATTGCATGATTTTTTCCCTTCATGCATTACACACCTTAACCATTTAAATTTAACTTTCCATTCATTTATCTAAACAATCTTTTTATTCTAATCCATTTTGTGTTTTATGTTGAAGCTTTCCCCTCTTCAAATTCCTTACCATAATCATCATCATACCTTAATATATTCAAGTCTTTATCTGAATAAAAATTATGATCCTCTTCTGATGAAACTTTTGATATTCTGAACCATACAAAAAATATATTATTTAAATATTGACTCTTTTTTATTTTGAGATATTTTAAATTATATGGTACTTATACAAATAAAAAAATTGGAGGTAATTATATAAAATCAATAAATTAGTTATATTAATTATTAAAAATGAATCCCTATAAAAATATAATTGATAATTAATCTGAACTACTTTTCATAAATTTTTGATAATATAATCCATATTTACACAAAAAAATTAACTTTTAAAGATAAAGAAATAATAAATATATTTAATTTAAAAATATAATATATATGACCATGACCATAATAAATTATTATATTTAGATGTGTAGCTATTGACTGTCTTTTCACTGCTACTTATGGGCTACATAGTTTAGCTCGATCCAATCATCTCATCCATTAGACATTACAAGTGAAGGAAAATAAATAATAATAAATATTTGTAAATCTTCCATGGAATTAAAATCCACATTGAGAATGAATTTGTAGTGCTATTAGACATTACACATATCTAAAAATGGTATTAAAATACAATGCACAGAATGCTCACAACTAAACAAGACAAAATATCTGAAAACATATTTTAGACGTCATATACTTAGGTTTACTAATATACATATAGAGGGAGGAAAGAGGCTATAGTGTTGAATAACAACCCAAGGATTTTGATTAAGAGGAAAATAAGTATCTAATATCATTTTCGTAAAATGAAAACTATTGATAACATTATTATAAATATAATACAAGGGAGGAAAGAGGCTATACTGTCGAATAACAACCCAAGGATTTTGGTTAAGAGGAAAAGAAGTATCTAATATCATATCTATAAAATAAAAAATAATGATAACATTATTATAAATATAATATAATTTACCAAAGTAATAAAATAATAAGATCAACTAAGAAAAGAAAGAGAATAAGTATAGGTGTGTCTAGAACCTTGGGATACCCTAAGACTAAAAAGGAATTTGAAAAATACATATAATTCATAGGAATTTAAAATAAATTTAAGGAAAATTGAGGGAGATGGAAACCATAACTATAATGAGAGGAATTTTGGAATTAGGGAGTGGGTAGGAATGCTCAAGCGAGGAAGGAGGAGGTGTGAACAATGAGGAAGATGATGGATAGGGTCATAGGGGACTGATGATGGGCCATAGAGTGGAAATGGGCATTTGGTGATAACTTAGGTGAACATAAAATAGAGTCAGGGGAAGGATTAATATAATGACTCAAACCAATAGCTAGAGATATAATGATAGGAATCTAGATGCAATTGTTCTTCCATTAAGGGCAATGACTAGGAATTGGGAATGGACATTGGCCCTTCTTTAACCCTCCCTCAAATGACAAGAAGCCAGGAGTTAGTATATTTTGGTTGATTGTCAATCAAGCACAATGGGAGAAATTCCATGGATATATGGTAGAATGGTATGCCTTGGAGGGTTTACACCTTTTGTGCCATGAATTAAGTAGGCTGGAGAATAAATGGTTTACACCTAATAATTTCCTACTCTATAACATTGACCTATTGTTTTTCTAGTGGTGTGGATTTATTCTCAAGGTTTTAGTTGGGATTTGTTTAGTTTTTTGAATGGGCATGGTAACAACCAATATATGGAATGTTGTAGGTCTCCCTCTATTAGTTTAGTCTTATATGGAATGGCTACCCAATTTCGCTCCTTATATGGGGTGGATGATGGAGGATCCCCCCTGGTTTCTTTTTTGGGGTAAGATGGGTATTAGAGGAAGCCACTCCCCTATTTCATTTAGAGGCATGGCTATCATAGGAGTCCATGCTTTAACCCCACCTGATTGCTTAGACAAGGGAAAAATCCATTTATCTCATCTGATCACGATAAGTTCTTTGACCTATTTTGAAGTGCTAAATTATATGTAAGGCTATTTGCTAAGTTTAAGAGGACCCTACTTTAATGTGGCCTCCTTTTTCTATTTAAGATTGAATATTAGAGGAGTCCACCCCTGGTTACACCAAGTTACAAGATTCTAGGTAACCATTTTAATATCATATGGTATCGCATAAGATATGGACAAAGCCTTATTGGGGATAGTGGTAGTATTCAAACATACTTGGAATCCTAAAGCAAATAGGGAATGCAGAGGAAGAGAGAAAATATGTTGAAGTTCAAATCTAGGGAGGACCCTTCTTAATGAAAGTTGGTTTGGTTTGGGATGAATATAGGATTCCCAACCAAATCTTATCCTACTAGAATGGATGATATAGGAATCTACCTTGTTATTTCTAGTAGGAGGAAATGCCTACTTTTTGTATTTTAGTTATGAAGAAATGAAAAATACCTAGGTGGTAGAATATATTTTTCTCATTGTGGACTCTTGTCCTACAGAGTAAGCCTTTGGAAAGCCCCACCAAAGGATATTCAGTTCTTTGAGTTTTATTTTTTTTAACATCCTTGACTATACTAAGGTTGTGAGATCTTTTAAACCCCTCGTCTAAAGGTTGTGGGAGCCTAAAAAACCCCTTGTTATGCTTTGTAAAAGTTGAGAATCTTAGTGGGAGGAAAAAGCCACTTGTTATGATTTGGTTTTGTAGAGGTTGGAAGGAGGATTTAGGTGGTGGAATACCTTCTTCTCTGAATGGACTTTAGTCTTGTAGTGTACTCTAGAATGACATTACGAAGGGTGGCATCCCTTCAAGATTCATTTTTTTATATCAAATTTATGTTCTCTAGGTTGTGGGACCCTTAAAACCCCCAGTTGTGGCTACCTTTAAAACCCCTTCAACCACAAGGTTGTGGGAGCCTCCAGACCCTCTAGTTGTTTCTCATTGTGCTTCACTAGGTTGTGGGATCCATAAAACCCTCATGTTTCAACAACATCATGGGAAAATTTAATCCAATTTTTTGTTAAAAATTTATATTTGAAAAGGAGATGTAGTCTTCATGTTGCTAAAAGATTATTATTAAATTGATTATACATCTTAGTTGACTATACCTAGTCGTTGAATGTTTTCAAATAAAAGGAAATATTATACTTTCATTTCTTGTTGTATATTTGTAATGTGTTTCAATGTAGTAGAAATTTTGTTACTTGAAATGAGCTAAAAAACAATCCATTTATGAAACTCCCTAACACATAAAGTTAAGCTACCTTCATTATCTTCAAGAACTGTTTATGGATCACTTGAGTGATGAATTGAAAATATCACTTTATTGAAAATTATATTAATGTCTCCTATTAAAGTTATAGTATGAAAAGGAGTTTGCATTCTTTATTTCAATGTCATGTGATGATTATCTACTAGCTCATGCTTCATTTGGTAAATTTAAGTTGTTTTATGAGCATGTTTTAGATAACGATAAATATTGTTTATGTTTAAAATATGCTATAATTTGGAAGGAATTTAAACTAGATCATTGAGATATACACTTTTTTGTATTGTATTTTTTGCTCGAAAAGAATTAATAAATAATTCACTTGGGAAACCTCATAAAATGGAACCATGAACTATTTTATTATCCCCAAAATATATTATAATCACTTATGTATTTAATGAAATTAGTACTCCTTGTTAAATTATTTGCTTTAAGTCATAAGGATAACTGGTTGGAGGGATCACCTCCACATAAAAATTAGTGGATCTATACCAATGGGAACTCTAGACTAAATAGAAGCTATGTTGTTACACACTTAAAATTAATACATTGTTTAATGGATTGATTAAATAATAAGTCTTTCTCCTTGGCTTCCATTGAATGTATTAGTTGTCAATTGTAATACATAGAATTGATAATTTTGGTGAAGGCAATATATTACCTTAGTATTGATTATATCTAATAAGATGTATTAAAACATTGAACCAAATGGAAATCCTTTTGGTCAGATAATCCAAATTAGTAAATTTTTATAATATTAATATGATTATTGCTTTGAAGTAGTAAGTATTGCTATAATATTATATAGCATGAGAAGGATGTGTCCTACCATTATAATATTTTTCTTGTAGGTTCACAACTAAGTTCATACGTGCTAACTTTAACTAATTATTGATTCAAATTTAAATCATATTATAGACTTGAGTGAAATAATAGTATGTTGCCTTCCTCATACTTGTCAATGCCAATGGATAAGGTATATAGAACAACATTAAGGTTTAAATACATTTTATTCCAATTTTTCAAGGTTACTTAATGAAATATGAATTTCTCTCTTAACCTAGAGAATTAATATTAAGTCTTGTCATTTTCTTACTATTGAAAATCATCTCAAAAATTAAATTATGGACCTAGTACTAAAGAACTTCAAGAAGCACCTTATTTTCAAGTTGAACATAGACCTTGATAAGAATTAGAGAAGTCATTTATTCATATTTATAGTGATTTGAAATTGGTTAAATTTCTTATTTTCATAAATATATTATCATGCCTCATTGAGGAACTACAGATTTAGAGTATGATATTTCTCAGTGAACTAATTGTTCTTAAAATATGATGTGTTTATGAATCCATAACCTTTTCTATAATAGGAGCCACATTTTTATACATATCAAAAATTAATTTTGAAATGTCACTTAATTATTATTGGTATATTATGTAAAAACATATCTTTTAATCCTATAGAGATGATATTCTGTCATTTCAAATGTGAAAAATTGATCCTTCTTTGTATTAAAAATAGGTTATGAAAATTGCTACAATATTTATTTTACCCAAAATGAGAGTTTTCTTGATATTCAAATTCATTGATTTAAAAGTTATTTTCTTCTATTTTCCCACATCTATTAATATAAGACTTTTTTTTAAAAATTATATATAAAAAAAAATGGATT
>JARHVA010008080.1:312500-512500 GCA_037957365.1 Torreya grandis
AAATTTGTAACAATGGAATGATAATTCATAACATATTTTATCAATAAGTCAACATAAACATGTATGCATTATAGCTTGTAAATGATTTAGGCTTAGTATCATGAATTGTAATTTAAATAATTCATACACATTATTATTAAACCACATACATATCTAAATTTTATTTACATTTTGGACAAAAAATGTCTACTTTTGGCCCCCAAAACTATTGCACTTACCTAATCATGTCCTTACATACAAAAGTAATGACACTACGGTGTTTTGTAAACTTAGGGGTGTAGAGAAGTGTGTGTGTGTGAGTGGGCATATGACAAAAATAGGTAAGTGTGAGGTATGTTTGTAAAATATCTCATCTAAAATTTAAATATTTATTATTCTTGTTATTTTTTTGCATGATTTGTGTGAGAGATGTATAGTACAAGGCATATCTTCATTGAGATCCCTAAATGTCAATGCATCAACATTTAGTTTAGTAAATGGTGCAAGGATAATTAGAGTTTAGATGCACAATATAGGAAGTATAGGTTTAAATAAAATTAATTAAGTAATTAAATAGTATCTTTTGACATTCTATCCACTTAGTCTATGTCTTGTATAAATATGAAAAAATCTTAGTTAGAGTTTAAGCATAAAGATTAAACTTTTGGATAGGTTACTAAGCGTTAATGTGGAGCCTAATAGACACAATGCACCCACTTAGTTAGGGTGCACTATTATTATCTCCATTTTAAATCGAAACCCTTGAGTATGATGTGAAACTAAAACATGAAAATTTTAACTAAACACAGGTGATAAGTATCCCACTTTGCTTATATGTTAGAAAAATGATGAGTTTTATAACTTGTTAGTTTTGTATATATTAGTATTTCCACCTTTTCCATAAAAATTTAAATACTATTATTGCACATTGCACATGCAAATTAAAAACCTAAAGTAATGCCACAATTATGAAAATATTTTTAATATATAAATCTGTAAAGTTGTGTTTAACCGATTGCTAATATACCTATGCCAATATTTATTACTTTTGAACGTGAATCATCATGAATTATTCAAATTCCAAGATGCAATGAATGCATGCAATAAATTTTATTTATTTATATGTATTTCTTAATTTATATTTTCATTGTCTAGTTTATCATATGTTTTTAAACAAATGGAAACCTTTAAGTTATTAAATTTCTAAATTTTTTTAGTTTTAAACAAATGGGAACCTAGTGGCTACTAAGTTGCTATATTGTTTCAAGTTGTTATATTCCCATATTTTATGAAACAAATATATACCTAATTATATGTAGGTTAGCATATATTTTTAAATAAATTTGAGACTTATAAGCCAAAAGGTTCCCATTTTTGTTCTATGTTCTTAAGAAAATGGGAACCTAATAGAGGAAGATATTTATGTCAATTTAAATTTCATTAGGTGTATTTATGATATGATCAATTTACAAAATTGCTAATTATTTTCATTATCAAAGAAGATCTAGTGATACAAAGAGATGATATGTGACAAAGGAGATTGGGGAGACCGAGTGAAATAGTTGAAAATATGAACAAAAGGCTTGATGACATCTCAAGGAAAAGTGGAAGATATAATTCATCTTGAGGGATGATGTGAGTGACAAAAAGGGTGATTTTCTAGGGTAAGAAGCATATGTGGAATATGATGTTTTAACACATGATCAATTCGATGGGGATATTATTGAATTTTCAAAGTTGTTTCCAAGATTATAAGAATGTATATGGAGATTCCATACTCTTCCAAAATAACAAACCCATAAAACATGATATATTGGCTCATGGAAATGGAGTAATTCAAGTTTGATGAAGTAGTATATGAGCACAAAGTGAAAGTTATAAAGATTAAGCTAATTGGACACATATTTATGTGGTCATAAGTAGTACAACTTGAGATAAATCATAAGTGAAAATATTATACTTCCTTGTATGAGATAATGGTTATGAAGTTGAAACAAAAATTTATACCTAGGGATTATTAGTTAGATCTATTGAAGAGATTTCATAATATGAAAAAAATGAGGCAAAATGAAATATTAGACTAAGTATTTATATAAATAAATATTCATTTTTTTCATAGTGATATGGACCAAGAAAAGGTGGAACAATATATTGATAGATAATGATGGGTCATCCAAGATGAGATCAACATAATGAAATTGCATATGATAGAAGAGGCATAAGAATATACATTGAAAGAGGAGGAGAATTTGTTATGAAAACAAATTACTACAAGAACTAGAAAGAAACTTAGTGATGGTAAATAAATACTAGTGTGCAAGCAAGGTAATGACATAAATGTGAACAATTCAAAAGCACAAAAATATACAATATGATCATTTTTCTCGATAGGGAGAAGTATATTTTACATAGAAATAAGATAATGGTTCAAAGGAACATGTTTTAGGTGTGGAAGAGTAAGACATTGCACATATGAGTTTCCTTATGCATATGTTGATGGTAGTAAGAGAGTAAATGGTGGTAGCAAAAAAATATTACATGCATAAATATAGTCCATATAGTTACCTACCCATGGAGAGGATTTTATTGGAAGTAGAGAGTTTTCTCACATCAAAAAGAGTATTTAATTTTGCAAGAAAATAATAAGAGGTGATTCTAAGAAGATATTTTCTCTAGACCATGTAATCTAAGGGGTAGGTTTTTTAAATATTTTTCATAAAAATTTATTGGTTTAATGTTTGTTATGTTATTTATACCTTTAGTAATTTCAAAAACCCTAGTGTAGGCATAATTACAAAAAAGGAATTCCTTTAAACAAGTAGTATAGGATTATATTTTTATTTTTAGGGCATATAATGTAAGTGTCCAATTGTGGCACAAGTGAAGTTTCTATTACATGAAACATATTAATCAAATAATATATAGCATGCTTAATACATAGCACATAGAAAGGTAACTATTGTAGTGAGTGTGTGTATGGATCAATGATTACATATATTATATAAATTCTGATTTTGATATAGAGTGGGTTTTGGAAGAAATTTTCATTGCTAAATAAAATAAAGATCATTCTAATGTCATGATAAAATATTTAAACATGCCAAAAAAGGATGGTTTGGGATCAATAGAAAACATAGGTTTATTTCTTGATTTGTTGGTAGTTAATAGCTATTTCCTACCATCTTCGTAAAGGATTTTTTTCTAAAAAATTAATTTATTCTATTTCAATTATTTAGCATAATTACCTTTTATGTAGTTCAATACTATAAGAACATAATCATTAAGTAGTTCAAATATAATCCACATTTTAAATAAATTATTATTTAGATATCTATAATAAAGAACGTAATCATGAGGAAATTCTAACACATCATTGAATGAATGCTAATGTTGATGCTAACCATCTGACAATGGCATAGTTGATGATTCATTGTTAAAAGCTTCATGAATGGCACCAATTAGATGTGATTTTCATGTTCCTATTATTACTTGAATTACCATGCATAGTGGTGTGATATTATGAGTCTGAATAAAATGTCTCATGATTATATCAAGTACCTTTTTTTGTTTTTCACCTAAGATTAAATATGAAATATTACTTGTTATATCATCTAGTATGAGTAACCTATTATCTTTTATTTTTCTTATGAATTTTATAGTTAAAGTTGTGTATTCTTCTCCCTCATATTCATGATTCCATGGTGCTTGTCTATCAAGATATCTTCTTCCCAACATATCTAATTATAATACTTCCATAATTTTCTTACAATGTAGCCTTAATATGATTTCCCACTAATGTTCCATTGTGTTTTGATGAAAGGATTGAACATCATCACCTTCAACATCAATTTGATTTTCATGGTCATCTATCATAGTCCTCTACTCCACATGCCAAGGATTGTAATCAAATAAATCCCAGTTTTATTTCATTATATCATCATCAAGTCTGTTATATCTTTCTATATCCCAAAATGGATTATGAATCATTAACTTTGACCAATGTAAATCAACCCATTTCTATGATTTATGTACTCATATTGTATTAAACATTGGGAATACTCTCATAATATCCACCACACTCCTAGCCTCCCACTTATTATCTAACCTTTATTTGGGATTATATGACCATGATATAGATGTCTATATAAGTGAAAAACTTTCCATTTCATAAGGTCTATTCATGTATCCATCAATGAAATTTTTTTTAATGTTTATTATTTTCTTGATCTGTAGTATGTGTCACCAATTTGAACACCTCATGTGAAACATTAAAAGTGATAAACACTCTAATGATTTCTACCAATGGAAGCTCCAATAACATATGATATGTATCATGTGCCCCAATGTCTCTTTCAACAAGGATTTATATTAAGAGTATTTTATATGCCATAGCTATTAATTTGTTAGGGTTTTCAAAGTTTGCAAGTTTTATCAACATTTGATGATAAGTTTCAAAAAAAATCTCAAATTTTGTCACATATTTGTCAATGTAATTGATTACCGCATGTTTTGAAAGCATAGTTTGTCAATCTACATTTTCTCTCTATAATTTTAGTATATTTTGGTTATTTGTATTTACACTATCATCATTTCTTATAGTCCCATTTCTTTTATCTCCTATTTTTGGGTCTTGAAATATATTTGATCCATTCAAATTGAATGGACATGGTGCATTATACCTATAAAAATAATAAAAAATAGTTTATGTAAGCACATTATGTTATATTTATATATAGAAAAAAATTAATGTATGAATATATTACCTACAAACCATATTTACTCTTTTATTACATAGGTAGGCACCCTCTCTACACATTGTATGCCACTCTACATAATTGATCTGCTCTTCATAGTCATGGTCAAGATCCACCTATGTCAGTTGATGTGTGTTTTAAAGACATGGATGTTGCGTAAAATTTATAATACCTATATTACATCATATATAAAATCTTATCTATAATTATGAGACAACTTAATTATTATGGAAAAAATTAGATATGAAAAATATTGATAGCATACCTATATATTTCATTGATGTGGATCTCCACATGGATTTCATGAATGGACAATTGAATCAAATTATTTTTTAGAATTTTGTAGATCATGATTATTTATACTATAAAGTTTATCCATATTTGGTGATCCCACCAATCATAAGAACCATGTACATGAGGTAAACCTCTACGTCACCATTCATATCTAGACCAATGATCGTTCACTTTCATTCCTTTTCGTAGTATCTCCTTTTAAAAAATTATATGTCACAAGTGCATGCAATAAACCACTATATGAGGATAATCAATAATATTATTTTGATGACATTTTTTTAATTCTTGGGGATTTGTTGGTGGTGTTTTTGGCATTATGAAATATAGATCGAGATAATACATATCAGCTGCACTCAACATGAGTAAATTTATTGGTGTTCTAATTTGATGCAACATGTCACTTACTTATGCATAGATTTTTTACCAATAAGACCTTATACCCCTCAATGTGGTACAAAAATGCATCAAATGATTAACTAGAGGAGAGTGTCTTACATTATCCATATGTTTATGTAATTCATTTATGGTGATTGTCATGTCTTGTAGACTCTTTTTCACAAACACTGCAGATGAAATTTGTGCACAATGTCACATAATCATATTCATCATGTAATATATATATTGTAGGTGTCATCTAAAATGGTGATCCTTATATTGAATCAAATGTTTAACAAATTCATGTAGATCTACTTGTTTCATTCTTATTTATATCTAATCTCATCTTTCATCTTAAAAATATATGGGGAAGGCCATATCAATCAACCCTTACATGACATACTAATTTATAGGGTATACACCAATTCCTTGCCAATCCATCGAATCTCCAAGTTCTACATTAAGATTATTCACCCATGCATGGATCAATTACATCTCTTCCATGGCATTTGGTGGTTTAGAGGCCATTGAATTCATGTGATTGATGATATTTATTTTATCCATTTCCATCATCATACCTTGAAATAAATATTCATTCACATATTAATCAAACTCCATATGTACAAATTTCAATTGGTCAAATATATTTTTCTTGGAATTGGATTGTAGTTTGATAAGTGTATTTGCATCAATCTAAACATCTCAATAGAACTTGTCATGTTCTATTTTATATTTTAGTTACCTATATATTCTATTTATATTAATTTTAAAATTTCAATTCTTTCCACATTGATCTCTTCTTCGAACAACAATGATCAGCAGATTTTTATTTGATGTGGTAAAACCTTAGCAATTTCTTTCACTTTATTACAAGTTGTCATTGATGTCATATGCTTATGTATGGTCATTGATGTCAAAATAATAATTAGTTATGGTCATCCATTTTGATTTCTTGTGATGCATAGTGAGGAATGATGAAATGAGTGATTACAAGTCCTTGATGAAAGATGATGTCATGAAGTGATGAGAAGGCTTGAGCATGGGCTATCTAGTTTGGTGTAAGAAGGAACATGATGGATCTAAAATATAAATTCATAGAGTAATACTAAATTTTAATGAAAATTTTAACATATATTTGCCATTGAATCACCTAGACATGTCTCAAAGTATGACTACAGAGTTAAGACCTACAAGTCTAATATGCAAATAAGCTAGTCTTAGACTCTATCTGATCTAACTAGGAGTCCTAAGATGTTAAAAATACCTATGAAGGATTAATATTAGTGTTATATCATATGATAATGTGTTTTAACATGTGAATAAGGTGGAAATTGCATCTGTAGTGAAATGAAGGTTAATTTTGAGGCTTAGTCCTTGCATGAGAAACCTAATATGAAGGTACAAGATTAGTAGCTTGTAAAGATGAGAAATATGAGACTTGTGTGAAGAATTTAGGATAAATTATTTATTATTATGATGTAATTTTACTTTTTTATTAATTTTTTATATTATTACAATAGGTTCCCAAGTGTGTTCAAAGGTCAAAAATATAATTAGCAGTTTAAGGCCTAGTGGGCAAAGAGACCTAGTGAGGACTAATGAGGGGTCAAGTTGAGTTTTCAGGGTCATAAAGCTAATGTGAGAATGGTATGAGGTTTTATATATTTTTTAAATTTTGATAACCAATTTTTTGGTCCTCATTTGAAGGATAAAGCAAGAAAACATGTTTTGAGGTCTCCTGTGTATGCAAATTGAAAGTTTCCAAACTCATGAAGGAAGTATAGATGCTCATTAGCACATGTGAAATTTTCATGGTGTCCCAATACTTTTGGTATAGATTTAAAATGGTCCTAATAATTCTTTCCAATCATTAGGAGTTTGTTTCAAGGATAGAGTTGTATGAATAATCGTTAATGATAGAAATTGTTCCAAAACCCTCTCAAAACCCTTATAGTGATTAAATGGTGAAAATATTATTGGAGATGTTCCATAATTGTTTTTTTAGGTTGTTTTTATGATTTTATGTGGTATAGGAATCCATAAATTATCTATATGTAGTAGTGGTTTGTTAGAGTAGTGAGTTAACCTATATAAAAATGCTTATTTTTGAAGAATTTAATGTTACAAGCAGGGTTGACCTGGTCAATGTATGGAAGTGGATGGAGGCTTTAATTTCATGAACAATTATTTATGTCCATAGTGTTTTTTTTTACAAGTTATATCATATATGTTAACTAATTTTATCACTCAAGTTTACCTATCACTAAACTGGCAAAGAGTGAAAATAGTGATAAAAATAATCAAAGTGTGAAAGAGATTAGGGATTGGTTGAAGATGATTAGGTAAGGATAAAATTGATTGATTTTGTTTCTAAATGCCTATATCTCATGTTAATTTTTATTATATTCTTTTTAAAGAATTTCAAATAATGAAAACCATGTTCTCAAAGGGACCTATCTGAGTGAGTGAAGATAGTAAAGAAATAACGTTCAGTGATTGATTTATTTTATCTATATTTAACATTAGACATATATATATATATATATATATATATATATATATATATATATATGTTAATTTGATTTGATATTAGGATTTATTAGGATCATATAAATTGTTTTTAATTTCAATTAAGTGTCCTCATAGGTGTTAAGAGTCATGTTTACCATGACTGATTCTCAAAGCAAGAATGATAATTCTAAGTAAGATTGATTGGTTTGATGATCTCTACACTTATCTGATGCATCTAATGAATTTAGTGTTTTTTAATACATAAATATCTTATTATTTCTTGATATAATATGTAGATATAACTAAAAATTATTTATATGTGAAAAACAAAATGGCCTATCTGGATGAGTAGGCACTATGTAAGAGAGGCTTGAGAAATTGGTTAGTAATACCAATAGTTAACTATATATATATATATATATATATATATATATATATATATATATATATATATAGATATGGGTCTCATATAAACTATTAATGCTAATTATAAGTGTTTAAAGTTACATTACAAGTGCTAAAGACAAACTTCTACGTGACTATGTTTTTGGAGCTACATGCAATTCTAAGTGGTCATATTGCATAATTATGTTTGGGGTTTTTTACTCAACTTTGAATAATATATTAAATATAAGGATGTTATATAATTATAAAATTTTCATGTTAATGTATTTTAATTCATGAAAATTTCATATTTAGATGTCTTTTATCAAATATTCTTGACTGTACTTTGGCAGTATTTGACCATTCTAAGTGGTCATGTTGCAAGAGTGGGTTTGAGACCTTTTGGATTTTTTGGTGATGTTAATGGACATGGTGGTGAACATGAGATTATGTATACTATTTTAATTTTATTTTATGATATGTTTTTTTGAGAAAATTAATTTTATACATATATTTTATGAGAGATACTTTTACATAGTGAGAAGGCCTAATGGCTAGTAGGCATAATAACATGGTTCAAGTGATGAATTGGAATTACAATTGGTGTTGAAATATGTGTTTATTATAAATGGTATATTTTAGGTTTATTATAAGTGTTTCATTCCTTTATAGAGACTCAGAATTGTCTAAGAGGTCAGAAGTGTAGTGTGTTCTTAAGACATACCTAATTGCATTAGGTCTCCTTTAGGCCTAATGGAGGTTTTGTATCGTAAGGGGTATGACTGACATATTAATTTATTTTATCACTTATGTAACATATTTATTAAAATATTATAATTATAATCCAATGTTTTAAATATTCTTGACTAACCAAGATGGGTGAGAGTAAGTGTTATGTATATAAGCAAGGCCTAATTGGCCTATTTGAGCTAGTATGAGAGATGTGAGAATAAGTGTAGATAAGAGATTATGAAGGAATAGAATTAGGTAATTTATGACCATATGAATAATAGATAAACCATTATGATTATATAATGAATCTTCTTCACGTGAATGATAAGGTCAATGGACCTAAGGAGCCTAGAAGAGGCATGTTGAGCGAGGAAGCTTATGAAGTTGTTTGAGAGGGGTAGATGGTTAAAGTGAGTTAAGGGAGGTGAGATGTGAGATATAACCAATATATTAATCATAGGAGTGTTCTAGGTGTATGAAAAATATTTTAATGTAGATAGATAATAAAGAGAGCGGAAGAAGAAGTTACCATCACTTGTTTGAGCAACAAGTTATTGTCAAGGTGATCAAGCTGGTCTTCGGTAGGTTAGTGCTTAGTCAAGAAGGGAGTTGGAGTTGCCTTAAATGTTAGATATTTGAGAAGTGTTATTAAGATTTTTTATTTGGTGCCAAGTCACTTAGGGGGTTGTAATTTGGTGCTTGCTAAAGGACTAGTTGAGTTGGTGCTCTTTGTGGGTTAGTGCATCAATAAATATTATTTCATTGCTTATAAGATAGTATTCCAAGTGGTGTGATAGTTTTTTAATCCCCCATGAGGTTTTCCCACATATATATGGTGTTCATGCATTATGTTCTTGCTTCATTCTTACGTGATTGCTCCTTCATGCATTGTTATATCTCTATATTAATTTGAATGGTTAAAGATTGATAAATGGAATTGAATGAAATGTTTATACACTGATTCACCACCTGAGTGGTTGTGATTCCAACACACTTACTATATAAAATTTATTATATGTCTTTTATATTTATATTGACCTCTATTTGCATGTGTGAATTGAAATATTGGATTGACTCGTGCTATCAACATCTCTTCTACTTGGGTTAAGCATGCAAGTTCTTGTGGCTGTGGACCAAGATCCATATTATTCGATGCTAAAAATTGATGATCATTTTTATCTTCTCAATATCAATGAAAAATTAGACCTTCAAGTGGTCAATATATATTTATGCTAGGTTAACTTTCTTGATAAATACAACACATACTTGGTGAAGCCAATTTTTCTAGATGATGGTGAAAAATCATTTATAACGTCTTTAAATCTACCTCTATATTTCCACTATTTTCACATGTATTTTGTACATTATTATCAATACCATCATCCATTTCATTTATTTATCTATTATCTAGAGTTTATAACACATGTTCTATTTTCATTGAATTCACTTCTTTAGAGCTAGCATCAACATTAGCATTCATTTGACAATGTCTTCAAATTGCTTCATGATTACATTGTTATATTTGGTTTCTTTATTCCTATATGAATTGATTCAAATGCATTTATCTTTGCATTGTTTTCATTAATTTATCTTGACTATCTTGAGATGTTCGTGCATGATATGCCATCATTTCTTGGGCATGTTCTCTCATTTTTGCTTTTAGTTCTTGAACTAGAATTTATGCCCTCATTTTGCATGTATTTCTCTATCATTTTCATTAAGTTTTTATCTTCATTCTTTTGTTATTTTTTCACATTATTGTATTTGATATTATCAAGCATATTATCTTCAGTATTCTATTTTCTTCTCTTCAATTTCAAAATTTAATTTTTCACGTGTCATACCTAAAAAATATAAACATAAAATACCCAATCTATTTCTTCAAAAAAAAAAACTACAATTAATTTTTTTTTTATAAATACAAGAAATTAATATTAATAATAATATACTATTAATAAATACTAAAAAAAACATCTCATAATATATATATATATATATATATATATATATATATATATATATATATATATATATATATATATATATATATTATGAGATGTATTTTTTTACTTTTTATTAATAGTATATTAATATTAATATTAATTTCTTGTATTTATAAAAAAAAGGTTAATTGTAGTTTAATTTTTTTGAAAAAATAGATTGAATATTTTGTATTTTAACACTTCTTTGAACTATAAGTAACTATACTATGTATATTTTATAAAATATTAACATATAAACTAATTTAAATAAAATTATCTATAATACTATTTCATATTTTAACTATTAATACTTATATATAATATATCATATACTAGTAACTATACATATTTAATATATCGATATTACAATAATATATGGATCATAATATATAATACATCGATATAATAATAATTTTATTTATAATATATCATATAAATAAAACTATATATAATACTATTTTATCTTTTAAATATTCGTTGAACTCTAGACATTATATATATATATATATATATATATATATATAATAAAATATTAACATATAACCTAATGGAAATAAAATTAATTATAACAACAACAAAATAAGGATATAAATAAAATTATATTATAACACAACAAAGGAATTAGGTTATAGATAGTTTAATGTATTTGATTTCATTTTAATTTTTAGATTTTTAGTGATTATTAATATATTTAGGGAACACTTCAACCAAATGCAAAAACATATAGGACACTTTTGAAAACATACCTATTTTGGCTTGATTTGTTTGGAAGATATATATTCTTCTTTTGAATTCGCCCAACAAAGCAAAAATAGTGGTTTGGATGGAGTGATGGGACTTTAGAAGTCAAAATGAAAAACCCATGATGCAAAAAAAACTAGTTGTGTGTGTGTGTGTGTGTGTGTGTGTGTGTGTGTGTGTGTGTGTGTGTGTGTGTGTGTGTGTGTGTGTGTGTGTGTGTGTGTGTGTGTGTGTGTGTGTGTGTGTGTGTGTGTGTGTGTGTGTGTGTGTGTGTGTGTGTGTGTGTGTGTAAACAATGTGTCGCTTTATTACATCTTTTCAAAGTAATTGTCGACTGGTTATATTTTTTTATAATTTATTTTTATATGTTAGCACAAACAAAAATAAAAGTTATCCACTCACACCATTACACTCATAACTACCACGATATTTAATATATCTATGCTAGTATATCAAAACCTCATTTATTTTATTTTCATCAAGCATATGTTTAGAATTTAAAGAAGAATGATAATTAAGATATTTCGTGCTATAAGAGGAAGAAGATGAACCTTTCATACCCATGGTGGTACCTTCTTCTCATCACCAAAATAAGATCCAAGATCTTGTTTTACTATTATAGTAGTCTTCTTACCTTTCTTATTCCCAATCCATTTTGGACAACATTCTGGATGGAGCTTCCAACACCTAGCATCTCCATGGCCTTTTCTCTTTTAATGAGAGAAAAAAGGCTTCCCATCATCTTTCTTGACCATGGAGGTATGTTTCATCTTACATTGTCCTTTACATTTGATTTTAGTTGGTTTAATAGGATTATTTATGAAGTGTTCCCTATCCTTAGTCACTTTACCCCTTAATTCAATATGGTTATCCTGGACACAAACTTCATCAATTTGTGGGTTGGTGCATCACTAAATATTGTTTCATTGCTTATAAGATAGTATTCGTAGTGGTGTGATAGTTTTTTTTAATCCCCCATGAGGGTTTCCCACATATATATGGTTTTCATGCATCATGTTCTTGCTTCATGCTTATGTGATTGCTCCTTCATGCATTGTTATATCTCTATATTAATTTGAATAGTTAAATATTAATGAATGGAATTGAATGAAATGTTTGTACACTGATTCACCTCCCTGAGTGGTTGTGATTCCAACACACTTACTATATATAATTTATTGTATGTCTTTTATATTTAGATTGACCTCTATTTGCATGTGTGAATTGAAATATTGGATTGACTCGTGCTATCAACATCTCTTCTACTTGGGTTAAGCATGCAAGTTCTTGTGGCTGTGGACCAAGATCCATATTGTTCGATGCTAAAAATTAATGAGCATTTTTATCTTCTCAATATCAATGAAAAATTAGACCTTCAAGTGGTCAATATATATTTATGCTAGGTTAACTTTCTTGATAAATACAATACATACTTGGTGAAGCCAATTTTTCTAGATGATGGTGAAAAATCATTTATAACATCTTTAAATCTACCTCTATATTTCCACTATTTTCACATGTATTTTATACATTATTTTCAATACCATCATCCATTTCATTTACTTATCTATTATCTGGAGTTTATAACACACATTCTATTTTCATTGAATTCACTTCTTTAGATCTAGCATCAACATTAACATTCATTTGACAATGTCTTCAAATGGCTTCATGATTACATTGTTATATTTGGTTTTTTTATTCCTATATGAATTGATTCAAATGAATTTATCTTTGCATTATTTTCCTTAATTTATGTTGACTATCTTGAGATGTTCGTGCATGATATGCCATCATTTCTTGGGCATGTTCTCTCATTTCTGCTTTTAGTTCTTGAACTAGAATTTATGCCCTCATTTTTCATGTATTCTCTTTCATTCTCATTAAGTTTTTATCTTCATTCTTTTGTTCTTTTATCACATTATTGTATTTGATATTATCAAACGTATTATCTTCACTACTCTATTTTCTTCTCTTCAATTTCAAAATTTAATTGTTCACGTGTCATACCTATAAAATATAAACATAAAATATTCAATCTATTTTTTCAAAAAAAAAAAACTACAATTAACCTTTTTTTATAAATACAAGAAATTAATATTAATATACTATTAATAAAAAGTAAAAAAATACATCTCATTATATATATATATATATATATATATATATATATATATATAATGAGATGTATTTTTTTAATTTTTATTAATAGTATATTAGTATTAATATTAATTTATTCTATTTATAAAAAAAGGTTAATTGTAGTTTTATTTATTTTTTTAAATAGATTTAATATTTTATGTTTATAAAATATTCCATCTATTTTTTCAAAAAAATTAAACTACAATTCACCTTTTTTTAAAAATACAAGAAATTAATATTAATAATAATATACTATTAATAAAAAGTAAAAAAATACATCTCATAATATATATATATATATCATATAAATAAAATTAACTATAATACTATTTTATATTTAACACTTCTTTGAACTATAAGTATACTATGTATATTTTATAAAATATTAACATATAAACTAATTTAAATAAAATAATCTATAATACTATTTCAGATTTTAACTATTAATACCTATATATAATATATCATATACTAGTAACTGGACATATTTAATATATCAATATTACAATAATATATGGATCATAATATATATTACATCGATATAATAATAATTTTATTTATAATATATCATATAAATAAAACTATATATAATACTATTTTATCTTTTAAATATTCGTTGAACTCTAGACATTATATATATATATATATATATATATATATATATATATATATATATATATATATATATATATATATATATATATATATATCTGTGTGTGTGTGTGTATGTATGTATGTATGTATGTATGTATGTATGTATGTATATATAAATATTATAAAATATTAACATATAACCTAATAGAAATAAAATCAATTATAACAACAACAAAATTAGGATATAAATAAAATTATATTATAACACAACAAAGGAATTAGGTTACAAATAGTTTAATGTATTTGATTTCATTTTCATTTTTAGATTTTTAGTGATTATTGAATATATTTAGGGAACACTTCAACCAAATGCAAAAACATATAGGACACTTTTGAAAACATACCTATTTTGGCTTGATTGGTTTGGAATATATATATTCTTCTTTCGAATTCACCCAACAAAGCAAAAATAGTGGTTTGGATGGAGTGACGGGACTGTAGAAGTCCAAATGAAAAACCCATGATGTAAAAAATACTAGCTCTGTGTGTGTGTGTGTGTGTGTGTGTGTGTGTGTGTGTGTGTGTGTGTGTGTGTGTGTGTGTGTGTGTGTGTGTGTGTGTGTGTGTGTGTGTGTGTTTAAACAGCGTGTCCCTTTATTACATCTTTTCAAAGTAATTGTCGACTGGTTATATTTTTTTATAATTAATTTTTATATGTTAACACCAACAAAAATAAAAGTTATCCACTCACACCATTACACTCCTAACTACCACTATATTTCAGATATCTATGCTAGTACATTAAAACCTCATTTATTTTATTTTCATCATGCCTATGTTTAGAATTTAAAGAAGAATGATAATTAAGATATTTTAGTGCTATAAGAGGAAGAAGATGAACCTTGCATACCCATGGTGGTACCTTATTCTCATCACCAAAATAAGATCCAAGATCTTATTTTACTATTATAGTAGTCTTCTTACCTTTCTTATTCCCAATCCATTTTGGACAACATTCTGGATGGAGCTTCCAACACCTAGCATATCCATGGCCTTTTCTCTTTTAATGAGATAAAAAAGGCTTCCCATCATCTTTTTGGACCATGGAGGTATGTTTCATCTTACATTGTCCTTTACATTTGATTTTAGTTGGTTTAATAGGATTCTTTATGAAGTGTTCCCTATCCTTAGCCCCTTTACCCTTAATTCAATATGGTTATCCTAGACACAAACTTCATCAAGATTAATGGGTTTAAACATAAGGATTATATGCTTTAAGTAATTATGTAACCCAATAATTTATTTTGAAAGAGTCTCTTAAGTGTAAAGAGGAGTGGCTAACACCAAAACCATATTTCTAAACTCTTCAGTGTAATCTTGTACATTTTGACCCTTACTTTGCTTTAAATGTTTTTAATCCATTGTAGCTTGTTGTATATATCCTAATGGATAATTTATTTTTTAATGTAGAAATAAAATTAGCCTATAAAGATATCACTTTACCATATTTTAGGAAATCTTATTGTGTTTTAATCTCCCATTAAATGAGTTTTGTGTCACCCATGCAAAGAGTAGCTAAGTGTATTTATGCTTCATTGTCCTCAATATTTTTAACATTATAATACACTTCAATTTTCTTGATCTAATTATCTAGTGTATTTGGACTAAGTTCTCCATTATATTCTACCAAGTCAAACTTCACATCAAGCTTGAAAACAAAATAAAAATAATAATAAACCCTATTTTTCTTTTCATAAAAGAAAGAAGAAGAAGGTTTGGAAGGATATGGAGGAGATTTAGGATATTCTTCTTCTTTACCCTCACCAATGGTTGAGGTATCTTCCTCTTTTTTATCTTCAATCCTTAGCTTCTTTTTTTATACAAATATTTCACCATGTTATTCATCTCAATAAATGTTTGATGTAAGGTTGATTATTATTTTAGTTATCCTCTATGAGAATCCTTTTCTTGAAATGCATGTTTTGGAGCAATTTTGATGTGATATTCTTCAAGATATACTTCACATTGCTTTCTCTTAGACTTAGTAAACATGAAAAATGAAAAATTACGAATCTAAAAACCACATGAAAATAGTCCCTAATCAGCTTGCTTTGATACCAAAGTTGATCTAAATTATTACTTAATATAAAATGCTCACTATTTATCAATTTTGGATACTCATAACAAATTTCTCAATTTATGTCATTTTACATGAAATTGGCTTATTTGATTAAAATTATGTTTAATATTAATTAAAATCATAATTTAAATGAATATAAATAGATAAAATGCAAACCAAATGATAACGAAGTTCACCCTTTTTGGGTCTACATGCTTTGGTCCAAAAAGTGCTCAAATTAATCTATTAAATGGTATAAAATACATTTTATGTATACTATTTACACCAAAATATTACTTTGGTCTATAAAAATAGCCTATTTTCTACCTTTTGGAAGTCTCTATAATAATCTCCTATGTGGGAGTTTATTTTCCTGCATAAAAGGGCACTTGCTTACTTGCTTCTTAGTTCAAAGGATAAAAAATCAAGTTTTATTCTCTCCACATATATGTTTTTCAAATGCAACAATGAGCCTTTTATAATGCTATCAAGGACCTTATTTCATGGGTTGATGTCTTATCCATTTACCCAATACATTGGGATTCCTTTTGCCTTTTTTTAGGATTGGATAAATATTCCATTTATTTTGGATGGGATTTAATCCAATATTAAGAGGGTTGTTTTAATAATAATGTTTTAATAAAAATTTTAACACCATAAGAGTTCATATTAAGACCAATATTTTCTTTAAACCCATATCATATCACAAGGAATTAATTTTGGGTATTTAATGTGTTAATATACCATTGGTACACATGTCAAGCCATGATTGGGTCATTGGTACATGTCTAGTCACCATGCTAACATCATAATTGTACTCTACTTACTTCTATAGGTCATAAGTTTCACAGACAAAGTCTATTTGACCTCATTAAAAATGTGGTTGATTCATATCAATGAGGTCTTCATTGTTGGTATGTTTCCTATATGGTTTAAGACCATTTTATTTTATCGATGTGGGGATCCTCCTAGATCACATCATGAGTGATAGGTTCAAGTAGCTAATATTTTTTGGCATCAATAAAACATCCAAAAAATATAAGTAACATTCTCTTATTATTCATATATTTACATTTATTATCAAGAACAAACACCCATACAATACTCTTGAATACATTAAAAGAAGATACATCAAGATTGATCCTAGACCAGGCTTCTTCAAGAGTTTTGTTGCACACTTCTTTATGGGGAATGGAGTTATGGATATAATGGAATAATTTTTGGCTCCTTCCTAATATTTAGGATACATATATCTATACCAAATCATATAGTTTTTTATGTTCTTCAAAGTGTGATTCTTCTACTTTGAAGCACTATTATTTTTTGGAGTATAGGGCACTGTGAGTTGATGTAATATGTCACATGTTATGAAAAATTATCAAAATGCATTAGAGGAATATTTTCCACCATTATTTTTTCATAAATATGTGAGTTTAAGATATTATTAATTATATTAAAAGTTATTAAAGGCTTGAAATTTTTCAATTAATTCACTTTTGTACTTGAGAAAGTACACTGAAGATTTTTTATAATACTCATCTATGAAGGTGAGTACATATTTGCCTTAAGAGAAAGAGTGAGTGGGAAAGATCATGATATCACTATGCATTATTCAAGATAAATCTTAGCTTGATATGTTTTACCCTTTGTACAAGGTTCCTAGTGTTGTTTTCTAGGCATATAATTATGATAAACTCCATTAGTGTAGGACACCTTGGGAAGACTAATCACCAATTATTTTGGGATAATATACTATAGGTATTTGTAACTAATATGCCCAAAATGTTCATGCTATAATTTAATAGTGGATCATCATGAGGAATAAAATATATCTAATAAAAAAATTTAAAATATCAAATTTATAAATATGTGAATCATGATCTATGTTTCCTATAGCAACTAGATATTATAGATCTGACAATTCTTGGAATATGTGTTGTGGATTAAAATCCATAATCTTAGTAGCTATTGAGTTATAATTTTTTTAAATAGATAGAATTTTTTTGGAAAATTTGGCAACATACAACACATTATTAATGAATTTATCCTACATCTCAATCATATCATATCCCAACACATTAGCTCTAAAAGATTTACCCACTTCAATTTGAGAAGTGTTATAATATGATAACTAATAAAAAAATATACTAGAATGTGCTAGGTTATGAGAATAAATAGATTAAAAAATTTAATTTCCTCATGATGTAGTTAATTCCATAATGGTGATTGATTTACATTTTTGTATTGAAGATGTTAAACAAGGATTAGTAACAAAAATCTTGTGTTAGTTCATAGCAACTTTTAAGGCATCCATCATCTTGAAACATATAGAATAAGAATTATTGGCCCCACCACAAAATTTACATGGACCATAAATATTCTTAGGTTTATTTTTTGGTATATTTTTAGAGGCCTTATATTCCTTATTAGACCCAACAATTGTATAAGACATAGAATACCAGCATGCCCAAGAAGAAGATTCAATTAGTTTGGTAGAGGGTAAAGTATTTTGATTTGTTTTGGGGTTGACTCTGGAAGAACTAGAAACAAGTGCATGACTAGGGCTAGGAATAACATCAAGTGTCATTTTTATGGTGATCTACCTAGTAATCAATTACAAAATAACTCAAAATTGGGCCACTAGAATTTATCACCCAAAGCATCTAAGGTGGACTGAAATTAGAAGCAAAGACACTAGAATGACCTTTTATCTTAGACAAAATGAGAAACATGGCCTCTTTGTTAGTATTTTTTTTGGTTAGTGGTGAAATTTGACCCTATTGAGTTTGATTTTTTTCAAAATTTCTTAAAAAGTGTGAAAATTAAAGGGCAAAAGAGAAGGTAGGTTTGCATCACGTTGTAAAATTTTGAATTTGTTAGCTATAAAAAAGAGTGTATTAAATTTTTCCTACCTTAATTATGGGTTTTGTTGTCAATAATGTGAAAGACAATGGTGTCTTAGATGTTGAATCAAATCAAACCTAGTGCCTAATTGTATTTACATGAAAATATATAATATACATTATTTGATGTGAAAGGAGGGATACTTTCAAAAAGGATACACCAAAGGCTTTTAAACTACAAGAGCTATTACATCTTTGGTTTTCATATGGTGTAATTTGAATTCATGAGTACCTCAAATAATTATGCATCCATGGTGGAGGAGGTATTCACATAAAATTTCATACAAGGTAAAAACTTATGGACATTAGTTACCACCTATAATGCATCCTTTACTTCCTTTAGAATTAGAGGGAATAAAAGAGGATAGAAGAGCATGAAATGTGTATAAAAATATATTTTTATACTTTTTCATTTACTAACACTCTCCCTCTTACAGTAACCTTAGATTTTCAATATATTTGAGTGAATACCTTAAAGGGTGTGATATGAAAGGGGTGGGAATATTGATTGTACTTCATGAGAGACATTATTGTTTATATATCATGCCTATATCCACTACACTTCCTTTGGACTTGATCCCTTGAGAAATCTTCCTCCTTATAAACCCCAACTATGATAAGGCCCATATTTTCCAACTATATCAGTGCATATCCATGTAGTCATCCTTGACTCCTCCCAATTTTCAAATTAATTTAGCCCAGTTCAGTGTAGTATGAAACTTATGATAGACACTTTATAACTATATTGGCCTTGGTTAACCTAGTTCAAGGTTAAATTGTCATATTTTTAACTACATTAAGGCTAGTTTATGGCATCAACTAAAAATTATATAAGGGTTAACATCACACACCACTATAATAAAAAGTCCCCATTTCAATTTAATGGGGAGGAACATTCATTTTTCACATTGTCATTACTCACAATTCTTCTTAAGACTAAATTTATAGAATTCATTGCTTAGATATTGTCTTGGAGGTAAAACTCTTATCTTGTGGTGTCTTGGATGAAATAATAGGATACCATTTTATCCCAGATATTTGTTCAATATTTTTTATTCTTACAACCATAATAATCTCTTGACAATCATCATTGGAAAAGTAGTAGATCAAGGCTTGACAAGTTTTTTCAAGGTAAGTATATTCCAAACCTATCTCTTTTCATTTTGATAGATAAAAGTTACATAATTAATAACATGAATGAATGTATAAACCCTTTTCTGAATTTTCTCTACACTTATAATTAACATGGCTATAAGTTCTTTTAAACTTTCCATTTCACACCTTAGGTAACATAGGCCCTCAATTTCTTACCATTGTTCTTTAACATTATTAGATTGTTTTTAACCATCCCCAGTATTTGGGTTACTATCTTGAAAATACTAAATTAGATTAAGACCAATATTAAAAGACCTAGTGAAGTTTATTTCACTATCTTGATTTCCTAGAGGTTTAATAACCTCTCAATTAATGTTGTTTGATAAATTTAGACATCTAAAACTAGCCACAACTAGATTATGAATAGACTTTAGACTGATTCCTACCAACCATTGCAAACTAAGATTAGGAATCATTGAACATCCAAATTTTACTTGTGTATCATTCATCAAAGCTCATAATCATGTTGAGACATCCATAATTGAGGTATCCTATTGTATTCAATAGTAACCTCTTATGGATTCATCCCTAATTATCCTATGCCATCATGATAGTCAATTTGGCCTATGGACCTATTAAGTAGGGCACATGAACATACATCAAATCTTGAAAGAGATAAATGGATAGTCATAATTAATCAATAAGCTAAACTAAATAAAATGCCTAGTTGAATTATCAATTTTCAATTAATGAATATAATAAAAAGGAAATTCAAAATACAAATATCCTATCCTTTCATCATTGCCTTTATAAGTTGTCAAGCTCTTTGGAAATATCCAAAAATATCTCATTTTGGAGACCCATGCCTATTCATTACAAATCATGATTAATTGATATATATTAACTCTGCAGGCATTAGTCTTGAATCACCTAAGTTAGGTTTGAACTCATTCCATGTTTAAAATCCACTTTAACTCACTTTAGATTAGGGTTAAATCCATTTTCTATAAATACAATGCCTTGCCTATTGAATTTTAAACTATTTTGGTGAAAAATTATCATGCACAAATGAATTCAAAGCTTTGAGAAGATTAGTGGTATAATGTAAAAATTCATAACAAGTAAGGTTGTAATTCCAGAATCTTGAAGCCTAGCTATATCAAGCCAACACAAGCCAGGGTGCCAAGGAGAGAAGGAGCTACACAACATTCATTGACAAAGACTCTTAGATTCACAAGCCAAGTAATCCACTCAAAATTTCTTTTAGAGATCCTAGGGAAGGTAAAGGATATATTTTATTTTACATTTTAGTTGTGTTTTCATTTGTGTTTTGTTAACTAATCTCACCCTTAAGATATAGTCTTTTAGTGTAAGTGTTAGTATATTTATTGAAGTTTTGGCTTGTGTGATCAACCAAGCTCCATAATACCCTACCATTACCATTCTAGGACCTCATCCTTTATCTCACATTATCAACCAAGTTACATAACACCCTACCATTTCTATTTTAGAACCTCATCCTTTGGCTTGTTTGAGAAACCAAGCTCTACAACACCATACCATTTCTATTTTAGGACCTTGTCTTTTAGCTTTTTTGAGTAACCAAGATCCATAATGCCCTACTATTTATATTCCAGGACCTCATCCTTTGGCTTGTGAAAGAAACCAAGATTTTTGAATCCCTACCCTTTCTATACTATGACCTCATCTTTTGGCTTGTTTAAATAACCAAGTTCTAAAATTCCCTACCATTTCTATTTTAAGACCTCATCATTTGGCTTGTGAAAGCAACCAAGATTCACAATGCCCTACCATTACCATTCTAGGACCTCATCCTTCGGCATTCAAGAGAAACCAAGCTTTGATATGCCCTACCATTACTAGTTTATGACCTCGTCCTTTGGCTCTCAATACAAACCAAGATTTATAGTGCCATACCATTACTATTTTAGGCCATTCCATGTATGATAACTTGTTATCCCAATAAAGTTATCCAATCATGACTCGATGGCTTACACTTACTATCATAGGCCATAAACTATCCTTTGTTAAGCCTATCATTATTCAATCACTGGCCATTCTTTATCTGTTGCCTACTTTCCCCACTTTATAAATTCCTTTCCAATCATCCAACCCAAACTAAGCTAATAAAAACCTCTCCAACCAACCCAATCATTCAAAGACCAAGATATATTCAAAACTGGTATTTTAAAACTATTTATAAACCAAGGCCATGATAACCAACCAATCTTAAATTTTTATGTTCAACCAACCATTTGTGACAAGTCAGCATATGATGAATCACCTTTTAATTATATAAATTTTGTCAAGGAGTCTCACTCTAACAATCTAGTCTTTGTTGAGTCACTTCTTAATGATTATAACTACCTTTGGGTAAATCATTACTTCAACCATTGTCTTATTTTTTGAGAGAATCCATTTATCAATCTAATCTGCATGGAATTTCCTATTTACCTTTTCCTCATCATGGATGAGTATCACTTTGATAAAATAGTCTTTGTGGAGCCCATTATGCCATCATAGGCCATTACTTGTCTAATACCAAACATTAAAAAAAACATCATTATAGTAATGTACACACCAAATAAATAATCAACATTGAAGTTGGGTTTTATTATTGAACTGACATCATATTTAGCATCAAAATTAGATTCAATGTTAGTATTGACATTGGATTCAGAGTCCCTTGAGTCAGAATCATCTTCAAAATTAGAATACATTCGTGGCTATTATAACATTGGTTAAACATGCCTCATCGATCAATTTGAATATATTTATGATCTTTCTAAAAGTTTTTAGGATGAGTACTTTAGCTTTGACATAAATTCTCCTAGTATCTTCTATGAGGATTATATATCTTCTTTCCATTCTATTACTATTTCACATGCCATTACCACCAACCAACCTAGCCATTTTATTAAGCTTGCACCTCCTACAAGTGTTGATTGGGACTGATAAAATCACACCTTGTTGAACTTCATTCATGATAACATATTATTTGAATAATATTAGGGGGACCAAGACCATATTCATGCAAAAGAAGAATAATCCCCTAGTGAAACATTTCCAAAGGCACTAGGGGATAATCAAAGTTCAAACTCATCATCTTATAGTGAAACCTTTTAGAAGGTGTTAGGGGATAATAAGAGTCAAAAATCAATATTCCTTAGTGAAACCTTCTTAGATATTCTATATGATAATAAAGACAACTTCATTAGTGAGAACCTTATTGAGGCACCAATAGCTAAGCACCGCATTTCTTCATTGCTTGATGAAGACATTATCAAAGATCAAATTTGTACATCTTCTAATCTAAAAGATGATCATATGGTAACTACTCTCAGTCTCAAACAATAGAAAAATTTGGTAGTCATATCGAGATCATATTCAAAAGTATTGAACCTCACCACAACTAAAATTATGTCAAATCTAGAATCAACAACATTATGTGTGCCTACAAATCTTGATCTTTATTTGTTGCCCAACCATTATACATTCCATTATCATCTACCATTACATTATCGAATCAAACCTATCATTCACTATTTATCTATATTACCATCCCTATCCACACTTTCCTTTGTAGAGGCTACAAAGGTACCTTATTTTGATGTTTGAAGGAAACAAAAACAATGATTGACGAAGATCACAACATTTTTGGAGTCCAAATCTATAGCAGGTTCTTGATAGAGTAGCTATTTATAAGAGGTGTGGGATATCAATTTACATGATCAATTATTTTGGCTGTGTCATATACTAATCAATACATGCATCTCTACATCAATAGGAATAATAGAATCATTCACCTTGGCTAAAAACATTTACCTTTCCATTTCCATTTGCCATTTACCTAGCCTCTTTCATTTGCCATTCATCTTGCCATTATTTCATACCCTACCATTTACCTTAACTTCTCACTTTGGGTAAACCCTCTTACCATTTTATATAATTATCATACCATTATCATCCTTAACAATGCCATATCATATATCATTTCACTATGCCATTCCTATTACTGACTAAAGCCTATTTTCAGCTACCTTACCCAACCCTTTTAATTTTGGTTCATTTGGTTCTTCTTGCACCTCTCATGAGGTCATTCTAATCTAGTTTTAGAATTTCACATTTAAATTATAGTCTATGAAAGTAGTGTGATATTAGATCTGATAAATTATCTTTCATTTTACATTTGACTAGTTTCACTGATTATAACCACCTATGGGAAAATTAGTATCACATCTTATGTTACTAATTATAACCGTCTATGGTAAAATTAGTATTACTAACTTATGACATTATTTACTAATTATAAATGATTATGGGTAAATTAAGATCAATACCTTTACCATGTATTGTCAATCACCTTGCCATTACTATTTCATTTTGCCTTACCAATTGCCTTAATTTTTAGAGCTTGTTGTGACCTAGTTGGTTCTCCCCATATTTTGTGTGATTGGAATTAATATGACTTGATGTCCTAATAATACTATGTAGACCATACTCGATTAGAATTGAGGTCAACTCAATCCCCCTTTAGCCAACACTCTCAACATTTTATGAGTGGTATTTTTTCAATCTTTAATGAGTTAAGATATCTCAAAATTCCAAAAACATTCATAAAATTTTAAAAATCCAAAAACATTTGTCTTATCTAATCCTAGTTAATCATCCTTTATTCACCTTACTAACACAAAACCATTGTTAAGATGCTTTTGTTTGATTTTACTTTCATTATTTTTGTGTGTTAGTTTACTTAGTTGTTTGCCTACCTATTTGTTTGTTTTTATTATTGTGCCTCAACTCAATCTATATATGTTCATTAGGTGATTCCTTATGAATTATTCTTGAGTCTATCCATATTTATACATCAACAATATGACCATTTTTTTATCATTAGTGTATTATTTTCACTTCTTTATTAGATCGAAATTTAATCTTTATGCATATTTCAACAAATTTCTCATGGTGTTTTATTATGAGGCATATTATCATGTGCTATATCAAAAATCAGCTCAAAAATTTCTTACAAGTAACGGAGCTACAAAATTTTATCCTTGGTAATCTTGGTAAATCCTCCTACCCTTATTGATCGAATCAACCCATTCAAAATTATAGTTATAAGGATGAGTATCTTCACATTGGTAGGTACAATTAAATCATTTCCATAGATCAATTCTTATTCTCTTATTTATAACTGTATGCATCCTCATATGTTTGGTTATTTGTGGCTTCTTTGGTCATTAGACCATTACATCTAAATTTACACCTACTCATTTTCAATCTATGCACCAGGTTCTATCCTTGAGTTATTCTTGCTAATCTTCCCTAATGGGGCATAATCAAATATCTTTTTTTCAATCTAGGTCATATTAATGATTATAACCACCTATGGTCAAATCATTATTTCAACTCATCGTCCCTAACTAGGGCATATGTATGTGTCACTATTTATAACTACCTTTGATAAAATCATTACTTTTTAAATAAATGTGTGCAAGCATATTCTTGTTTGGATTAATCTCACCCATGGTTTAATTTCATTGTTTTTCTTGCTTCTTTTTGGGGGACCATCCATCAAATGTATGTGAGATCCACTCCTTTGAGGGGGAATCATTATAGGCTTCCCATATATTGTTTAGATCTTCTTCTTCAATCATTATTTTCTTTTTGGCCTCTTTCATTATTTGATAATATGTTACTATGCCTACAGATTGTAATATCTTCCCAAATAGGGGTAAACTATAGACACCTAAAATAGGCCAAAATTGGCTTCTGACCAGACTTCAAACTGATTCTTACCAACCATTATAAACTAAGCTTTTAAATTACTAAATGTCCCAAATTTACTTGTGCATCATTCATCAAAGATGATAATCACATTGAGGTGTCTGTAACTGGGGTATCTTATCATATGCAACAATAAACTCTCACGGATTCATCCTTAATCATCTTGTAGCATCATAAAAATTAGTTTGGCCTATGGACCTATTAAGTGAGGCACATGAACAAATATCAAATCTTGAAAGAGCTAAGTGGTTAATCAAAATTAATTAATAATCTAAACCAAATTAAATGCCTCATTAAAATATTCATTTGCAATTAATGAATATCATAAAAAGGAAATTCAAAAATTCAAATAGCCTAGTCTTTCATCATTTTATTTATGAGTTTGCAAGCTCTTTTTAAATATCTTAAAATATATCATTTTGGAGACCCATGCCTATTCATTTCTAATCATGATTAATTGACAACTCTTAACTCTACTAGGATTAGTTTTGACTCACTTAGGTTAGGTTTGAACTCATTCCATGTTTAAAATCCACCTTTACTCACCTTGGGTTGGGGTTAAATCCATTTTATATAAGTACAACACCTTACCTATTAGATTTTAAGCTATTCTGGTGAAAAGTTATCATGCGTAAATAACTTCAAAGTTTTGAGAAGAGTAGCTTTATAATGAAAAAATACCTATAAATTAAGGTTATAATGCAAAAAAAATTAATCCAAGCTATATCAATCCAACACAAGCCATGGTGCCAAGGAATGGAGGAGTTACACAACCTCCATTTCCAAAGACTCTTTCATGCACAAGCCAAGCATGCCACTCAACAATGCATTTGGAGCTCCCAAGGAAGGTAAATAATATGTTGTATTTTATATTTTAGTAGTGTTTTCATTTGTCTTTTGTTAACTAATCTCACCCATAAGATCTAGGATTTGAGTGTAACTGTTAGTATGTTTATTGAATTTTTTGTTACTTGAACTAACATGTTCCTAACCTCCCTTCTTAGATTCATATGATCATAGTAAATGATCCTCTTAAGGGGTTTAGTAGATCCTCTTGATCATATCTTGATACGTTAAGTATCAACGAGATCTAGTTGATTTACATTATTCGGGTTTGGATACCTTAATTAAATAAGTTTTAGGTCAATCCTAGATTATTGCATACATTCTAGTGAACCCAATGTGAACTAAGCATTACTTTTTATCTTTCAAAAAACTATATTGAAATGAGTAAATTCATATTTATTCCTCTATATTTTTAAATGAAATACATTGATGCATGTTTATATAGTATAATTTTTGTGTATTTATAGTAAACTATATCAATGAGGTTCAATAAATTTTTATTTCTCTATATTTGTATGTTGATTGCATCAATACAAGTAGATCTAGTCTAATTTTTGTGTATTTTTAGGAAACTATATCAACATGATTTGATATAGTTTTATTTCTCTATATTTTTACATAGATGACATCAACGTAGGTCATTCAAGTCTAAATTCAATCTATATATAGGAAAATATATCAATTTAGGTTGATTCATTTTTACATTGAGATCTGTGTTATTTTTTAGTCAGCCAACTATATCAACTCAGTTTGATCTAGTTTTGTTTAACAAGTTTTCTTATACTTAATTATATCAAATTAGTCTTATATAGTTCTATATATTCATTCTTCCAATAAAATTTATTAATAAATTAGATTTAGTTATTTATCAAAAATTATTAAGACCATCAAATTTTATTTTACTTAGATAACTATATCAACTCTATCTAATTTAGTTATATATTCATCTTTTATATGTGTCAAACTATATCGATCTTAGTGGATATAGTTATGTGTTTACAATATTTGTAAAAACTATATCACCCCTGGATGATTTAGTTTATTCTTCTTATTTTTGACTATATCAACATAAATTATATTGACATACATTGATACAGTTATATACTATGTGAATAAATACACTGGCCTACACCAATAAACTTTTATGTGCTTTCATTTCTTAGCACAATCAAGGTAAATTAACCTTTCCTTTTAGTAAATAATCAAAAATTTAATTACAAGTTGAATACTTATTTATTTCAATTCACTAATTTTTGTAAATTTATTTTTTAACTTAATTTTATCTTTGTTTGACAATCCCTAAAAACTATGTTTCATATGTTTTCAAACTACTTAGCTACTATCCTGAAGAGTTACGTGGTTTTGTGTTTACAATCCTTGTATACTATTTACAAACATCATAGCATGAGAGGATTTCCCCAATACTCATAACCATAGTATAGAGATAAATTTAACTTTCATTTCCACATATCTCATAGTGTTTAGGAAATGCCTAGGATTCCTCTTTTATCAAACCTTAAGAATATAACCATTTTTTTGATTATGTAGTGCACCAATTATTTGATAGCATTAAGAATTTACTCTTATCTTACCCTTTAAACTGGGTTTAGTGGGTTATGGTATTATTACTTCCTACATATTTAATACTAAAAAATATTATGCTAACATTATTTAATAGATAAGAAAGTAGCTTTGAGAGCCTAAAAATTAGTCACATCCTTTCAGTAGATCTACTTGATCTTCATTTTGGATAACATTATTTAATACATAAATTAGGTCTACTTAATGTGGGAACTTAGGCCAAAATCTTAGTATTAAGGTCTAGTTCATGTCAATAGACATGAATCAGGCCTTGAGACTAAGACCTTAGTCTAAGTTCGTAACAAAGAGGATCAATAACATAAGGTGAGACCAAGTCAAAAAAATAATATGTCCCTTTAAAGATAAAAGTTAGACCCTATTTACAATAAAAGTGGAGTGCAAAGGGGCTTGATTATATATATATATATATATATATATATCCAAACCTATAATTTTAGACCAAGGTTTGGTCATGTTTAAAAACATGACCAAACCTTAACATAAAATTTAGGCTTAACTCCAAAGCATGTTTAAAATGTTCCCACCAAATTTTCTCCCACCAAATTTTATTTAAACCAAGGGTCTAAGCTAGGGTTTTTTGAAGCAGGGCTTAAGAACATGAATTCAACTTTGAGTTCTCATAGACCAAAGGCTAGTAAAAGCCTAAATAAGATTATTCTATATATTCCAAGTGTATTCCATCATATGAGGGTCCCATGAGACCTATAACTAAAACATGAAGATCCATTATCAACAACATTAGGCAAGGTTAAAGTAGAACCATAAAAAAATAGGCCAACCTTATCAAGCATGGATGATATTCAAATTCAAATGTGTAAAACATGTCAAGATTTTAGTGTTAAGGTTCAAATTTATAGAAGGGTCCCTATTTTTTACAAATGGGGTATGTTGACCTTAATAAATGGTTACTTTTAAGGGAAACATAGCAATATGTTAGAACTTAGAGACTCTAGTTTAGATAAATAACTAGCTCACTTATTCCACTTGACCAATGCCATTATCAAGATAAGTTCATGGTTGAAAGAAACTTTGTGTGTGTATAATTAGGATCAAACATCAAAACATACCCATGTTGTTTGTGTCTATTTTAATTCCACTTACTATTTTTCATGAGATTCAGGTGAGAACTTATAGGTTTCATTCCTTTAATCCTTAACAATGACTTGGAGCATGTTTGGATATTCATTAGGAACCATGCTTCTAGTTGAGGGAATGATTGGGCATTGCTTTACTACCAGCTAAGCATCCATAACCATAACAAAGATGCCTTTAGATCCAACCACAACCTTTCTCTACTACCAACCAAGCATCCATAACCCGATGTATATTACCAGAATCACCTTTGTTTGAAAAACTTTTGATTTTGCAATAAGTTCTTGTTTTTGTGTATTTTTAGGTCTTTTAAGCTTTCTAACAAAGGTTGGAAACCAAGGTAGCTAGGTTCAAGGATTTGGTAAAGTATCTGACCTTTAGATAATTACCTATGGTTGTAACCTTTGTCTCAGGCAAGGATGTTTGTTAAGTGTAAGAGTGACTGTGCCATAATAAATTAAGCTATTAATCTACATGTACAGTCTTTCTTAAGACCAATTTCAAGTCAAGATAATGTTTAAGTTATTATAGAATAGTTAACTTATCCATTAGATCTTAATAGTTTCTTTATATTATAACATCAAGCTTATATCTCAAATCCATGGTCAACATATGCATAAGGTTCATACCTTCATCTCTAAATTTTTGGAGTCTTTTAGTAAACTAAATGATCTTTGAGATGATGGCTATCTCAAAAGGACTTATTGGAAAAAAGGAAAATAGAAACAATAAGGAAACACATAACATAAAGCAGATTAAAATCAATTAAACATATACAAACTTATGTATAAACAAGGGATACGAAGGAAATAACTTAAGGAAACTAACTAGCCTACCTACACTAATTCTAACCATCCTTATAGATTTATTCCATGAAGATCTCAAGGTGGAAACAAAGAAGCAATGCTTGAGATGCTGTTTATTGGTGGGTAGTGTAAACTCTTCTCCTTTTAGGTCTTTCAATTTAAAGGTGTTACCTCCAAGTGTATCTTCAATCTGATAGGGGCCAATCTACAGATGTGTGAAATTGGCATGTTTGCCCTTAGTTTCAGAGACTTTATCCCAAAGAAGGACTAAGTCTCCTTGTCTAAACACCTTTATATTCGATCGCTTATCAAACCACCTCTTTACTATAGTTTGGTTCCTACTAAAGTTAGAAAAATATTCTTCTCATGCATCATTCATCTCAATAATGTCCAATAGCCTTGATTTACAAATTCTTGGTCTTTCTCCATATACTCTTGCATAAATTTATAAGTTGGCAGCTTGAGTGTGATGGGGAATATGGGTTCTTGGCCATATACCAATAAGAAATGGGATGATTTAAGGGCTTGCTTGACTCTTATTCTATCTACCTAAAGGGCATATTTAAGGATACTATGCCATATTTTGGGTTTGTCTGTAGTAGAAATTTTATTTACCTTCACCGAGTTCTTGTTTGTTGATTCAGACACTCCATTACCTTGAGGGTAATGGTTAGATGAGAACTTGAGGATAATACCATTATCATATGCCCATATTTTCATCTCTATGGATATGAATGCATACCCACTATCACATACCAAAGAGAGTGGAGCCCTGAGTCTAGTGCATATGGTTTCTTCTAAAAACATGATCACTTCTTTAGTTATGCACTATTTATTGGTTACTACTTGAGTCCATCTATTTCAATAGTTAGTTGTTGTAAAAACATATTTGTGGCCTTCTAATGATTTATTATTGATGAATCTAATTAAATCTAGCCCCCATTGTGCAAAGGGCTTATCAACAATTACTGATTGCAACAACATTGTTGCTTTTGGTTCTTATGTGCTGAAGATATGGCATGAATGGAATTATCTTACATGTTAATGATCATCTTTAAAAAAGGTGGGCCAATAGTAGACAAACCTAAGGATTTTCTGAGTTGTGGTTATTCTAGATGGATGTTCACTTCCTAAATTTTCATGAAACATGTCTTGAGACTAACACCCTCCATCTTTTCTTATGGAAAGGGGACCCCTATGACTATCTCTAGAATAATTGTGTTCTAGATTGAATGTGAAATATTATTTTATCTTGAATTTTAAAGGCAAATCAATTTAAAAAAATACAGGAGATTTGGTGTATCTGATTATGATCATGTTTTATGGATTAATATTGCTAATAATCATTTTCAAGGTCATTAATTGTAGGTTCCATATAAGAAGCTAGGGTTCCCAAGTATTAAACCCTAGGGACTTGAATTTAAACATTCATGGGAAAATTTAGTGGAAAATCTTATTTCCTTTCAATTAAAATAAACTTAAGTCTAACTTTATATTAAGCTTCAATAATGTTTTTAAACATGACTGAATATTAATGTAAAATCATGACTTAAACTTGGACCATTTTTCCCTTTTAAAACCTAAGAACTATTTTGGATTAAATAAGTATTATTAAGGTTTAAGTGTATTTTTGTTTGTAAACATGAACAACTTTTAAAGGTCTAAACCTGACGCTAAAATTATATATATATATATATATATTGATATTGGGCTTAACATAAAACTCATGCACTTGTACAAATCCAATGCTTCTCATTCAATCAAAGGATTTGATCCAATGGTGCAAATCAAATTTGACACCCAAAAGAACACCAATCACTATCAAACACTCAAATTATGATCTAATGGTCCTCATTGCCTTACAAACTTTAATTTGACAGCATGCATTGACCCTAAAGCCTTAGGAACTCTGGAAAACCCAACATATGGCATTCAATCATTGGATTAAAGAATTTCCATTATCATAAAATTGACAAGTTTGCTTCCATCATTTGACATATGTAGTGATGTATTTGATGTTACCTAAACTATCAAATTTAACCTCAAATCCCAATGTGTGGTACTTAATCATTAGATCAGAAAATTCTATTATCTTAAATCTGATAAGTTTGTTCTTATCATTTGACATCTGCGAGGACGTATTTGACGTTATTGAACCCATAAAATTTAACAAAGAAATTTTTTAAAGCCTAAACAAAGGGTTAATTTCTAAAAAAAACATTTAATAAATTCTTATCTTTTTATGAAGACAAACCTAGTATAAAAATATCTTATCCTATGTCATTTTGTGTTTTTTAACATAAAATTCTAAATGTCAATTTTAAGCCTAAGATTCATATAATATTAAAATTAATTAAAAGGTACACATCCTGTAGGATCTAATGGTGATCATTTATTCATTAGACTTAATCTAATGGTGTGTCAAGCTTTAATCCTTTTAAAAGGGCATATGATTAACAATCTGGCCCTAGCCAAGATCTAATGGTGATCACTTGCTCACTGAATTTGATCCAATGGTGTGATGAATTCAAAGACTTTTAAAAGGCCCCACAAGATTGACACATATCATAATTATTAGGCTTAAAGATCAAAAGACCAATGAAATGCAAGGACCTAGATTCAAATTTTCAAAGCAAAATAAAGAGGACATTTGAAAGCCAATGGCTAGTCTTCAACTAGCATTTATGAAATTTAATGTGAAAGGCATGGAACTATACCACATAGGCTCCACATAAGCATGGAGGATCAAAATGAAATATGTCCTATGCTTTAAAATATATAAGACATGAGAATGAGGTTCCATCAAATCTAAGGCACATATGAGAATAAGAGTTGGATATTTCCACCATTAAAGCTAAAAACCCTAAACCCTATATAAAGAAAGACTTGAGTCAATTTAATTGATCACAGAGCAATAAAAATAAGTGAAACTAAAATTTAGATCAATTGTCTTAGTGAAATATTTAGCAATATTACGACTATAATTCAGTGTCATTAATGGTGGTAGGTAGGCAATAGATGAAAATTAAAGCAAAGCTCTATCTAACTTTATATGGTGAAGGAAGTATATTTAGAAACATAGAGTTAGATTTGACATCCTTGAATGTACATGGAATTATAAATTAGTCTAAATTATTCATATTTGTAGAGGAGTCACAAATAATTTCCTAAGAAGAAAAGAAGAATTCTATGGTGAACTAAAGATATAAAGACCTAGTATCAATTTAGTTGGTAGGCCTACACCATGTGGCTACTAAACTAGAGGTAATGCATTACATCAACATTCTTGTTCCTATCTTCATTAAATATATATTATATGGGGAATGAATTATTCATGATGGAAGTACCAAGAAATTTGCATGTATATCTCCCATTGTCTCTGAGGCTTACTATAAGCTCCCTTTGCCTCATGTCGATCTCCCATCCTTAAGAGAATGGAAAAATTCCCAAAACTTGGATTCAATCCTTTCACCTTGGTTAATCTAAGGTCCCCTAATGGTGAAATTCCTATTGTCTAATTTTATTCAAAATTGACAATTCTTTGACAATAAGAGGTTTATTTGAGTCATAAGTTGTAAAGATTGGTCATCTTTGGATAATTCATTACATCTTTGAGCTTGTTTAGTTAAAAATTGATGTCCTTTGTCCTCTTATAAATATTTTTTTTATAAATTAAGCTTAGTGTGCATATTATTTTTCATTCTTTGAAAAATAATGTGTTACACCATGTTTCAAAATAGGATCCTTAATCTTCAAGCTAGAATTACCAAGGATTAGGACTAGATCACATTTAGAGGCTAGAGAACCCTTGATCAAACTAAAAATCAAAATTAGGGCTACAAAAGATAGAGGTAAGCATAGGTATTCTAAATGTCTACCATCATCACCTTTGTAAGGGATTTATATACTCAATCTTCATCCAAACATGGCATGGCTTGGAAGTTCCCATATCAATATACTAGGTTTATTTCATGATTTACCATGTAATCTTGAAAAATATTTGCCAATATTTAGTCCAACTGGTATTACAACTGTCGAAGAACATGTTAAATCTTTTAAAGATGCATTGATAATGTTAAATGTTATTCATAAAGATTTAGCATGTAGGTTGTTCCTATTTACATTCAAAGATGTTGCATATGAATGGTTCTTTAATCTACCAAACAATTATATTATCTCATGGAATAACTTTTACACTATTTTTATTGATCAATTTAGAAAAATCATAAGACCTTGTGTCATCTATCATTAATTTACAACTATTAAGAGAGATATAAGTGAATCTATTAGGTCCTTTAATGATAGGTTCCAGAATATGTTTATTTAGACCATAGATCCATATAAACCTAATGAAGCTTTAGCTTTAGAGGTTTATAAATATTTTGTGGATCCTATGACTTCTATGTTTCTGAAGAGAGCCCTTCCACTTATCATCACATTGGCTTAAGTTTATTCTGAAGCAATGGTTATTAGTGACCAAATGCAACCCCAAAGATAGCTTGTTTATTCTATCCAAAATGTTAATCCTCAAAAGCCTACATTAAACCTTTTCCCAAATAATAATAAAAATGCTCCAGCATTAAACCAACTCCCTACTTTGAATGTATTTCCTACTAGTCATGTTACTCCTAATAAAAAATTATGTTTCTTGAGTCATCAAGATACTAATAGATCCCATGTCAATGACTAGAAGGCCTTAGTGCCTATCAGTGGCATTAACAGTAACCAAGGTCAAAATTCTGAGGTTCCAAAAAATGAGAATGAGTCTATATTGAAAATGGTACAGAAGGATAGCATAGATTTTTTCCAATTGCAAAAACAAGATGGTAATGATAATGCCAACTTTGGAAGGAACATCACTTTCTAAAAGTTCAATAGGCTTGGGAATAGGTACTAGAATGATAGTTTCTACAATAACAAAGCTAATGAGCCTTCCTCTAGCAAAAATAATATGGATATAAACCTCACTAATATTTCCTTGCTAGATTACTATAGGGTGCATGCTACTTGCAAGCATGGTGAGATTGATTGCATTGAGTTTTGTAAATCCTTTGAAGATTTTGAAGAACTTGACACATTTGAAGTGGTTCCGAACAAAGATGCTACTAAAAATTCTTTTGAATCTAAACCATTTGACCAAGTGCATATGGTGAAAACTTTTCAATTTCATTTTCGAGAGGATAATTAGCCTGAGAATATTCCTCAGGATATTCAAGCATTCCAATTTTTTTTGAAGACATATCCTCTAAGAAATAGGGAATTAAAATAACCATTGATTACCTCTACCCCTCTTAAAAATTATGGAACCCCTCCATACACTGCATCAAGGAATAATCATGAACCCCCTAAAGGAAGTTATTCTAAACTAAATATTGATCCTCCAAGCAAAATTGGCTATAATATTATGGAAGGTATGAAAAATATTAAAGCCAATATCAATCTACATGAGCTAACTCAAATCATAGAACAAAGAGACTTAACCTTGAAATCTTTGTCCAAGAAAATTGGGAAGCCCCCTAATAATGATATTGCAAATGTAATTACAAAAGTAATCAAAGTAGAGTCTCCACCTTTTTTACTTATAGTCAAGATATCTGGTAAGAATGTTCATAATTGTCTTTTAGATTCTAGAGCCTCAACCAATATTATGCCTACTCAGATATGTGAACAACTCAAGTTAACTCCAATCAAGGCTGATAGGGTAGTCACTTAATTGGATAAATTGAGAGTTAAAGTTATAGGAGAATTATTGAATGTGCATATATAGCTAGCTAGTGAACCTAGGGTTTAGAAATTGATTGATATCCAAGTGGTATAAATGCCTAGAACTTATGGATTATTTTTGAGTATAAAATGGACTAAGGCCTTAAATGGCTTTATGTCTACTAATTGCTCACACTTGTGGTTTATTTGGAAAGATGTGCCAAATAAAATAAGAGTAGAAAGGGAACCATGAATGAAACACATGATAATAGAATATAATGTTGTTAATGAAAGGGTAAATTTCCTATATTTTGATTTGAGAGTTTTCACTTTGGAAATTACAAAAGAACTAGTTTCTAATTTTTGGTTTCTAGAAGTTATACATTGATGGTGCCAAGTGAAAATTAATATCAAGAGCTAGTATTGTATTGATATATCCTTCAAAAAAGTAATGCCATGCAACTTATAATTAAAATTTCCTTGCACCAATAATTTAGCTGAGTATAAGGCTCTCATACTTGGATTATAGTTTTACATTAAGCACAAAGTTAAATAACTGCTTGTCTATGGAGACTTTAAACTTTTGGTTAACCAAGTGAGGAGTATATACCAGTGCAAATTGTCTTACTTAAAGAGATATAAGTTTAGGGTGTGGTACTTGATCAAATCTTTTGATTCCTTCAACATCTTAGCTATTCCAAGAGAAGAAAATAAAGTTGTTGATGAGCTTGCTTCTACTATAGCTAACCTCATGCCTAATCATTATTCTCAAGGCATCATTATTGAGATAGTACCATGTCCTTCAGTTCTTGATAACATAAATCATTTCCAAGTTTTCAATGATGATAAAAAAATCATAAATTTCTTAACTAATTATGGAGCTTTTAAAGCTCACATTATTGATGAGGTTGATGAAACTTTCCCTAAAAAGGAACTTAATGGTAAAATCATCCAATTAAGTGACAATAAGATACCTAAAGGGATGATTTCATTGGAAAGATTATTTGATCTTGACAATATTTATGGACCAACTAAATAACCAAGGGTAAATGGTAGAGATTATCATATAATAAATATTGGCTCACATGATCAACCCCAAATAGTGAAGATAGGTAAGGCTTGTGCTGAAATGGAAAATAGAAAAGCAAGAGAGCTACTTATAAAATATAAGGATGTAATTGATTGGTCTTATGAAGATTTGAAAACATTTGACTCGAGGGTCGTTACTCATGCTATACCTGTTTAAGAAGGTTGTAAACCCTTTAAATAGAAGTAAAGGCTAGTCAACCCTATTTTAAAACCCATGATTTTTAAAGAAGTCAATAAACTATTGGATGCAAAGATCATGTTTCCTATTAGGCATTCCACCTGGGTTGCAAACCTAGTCCCAGTAAGAAAAAAGAATGGAAAAATAAGATTATGCATATATTTTAAAAATCTAAATAGAGCATCTGAAAAGGATAATTACCCTTTACCTTCTTTAGACAAGGTTATCTAAATTGTTTCAAGATATTCAATAATGTGTATTTTAGATGGATTTTATAGATATAATTAGGTGTTTATTGCTCTAGAATATAGGATGAAAATAGCTTTTACTACTAAATGGGGAACATATGCTTATAAGATAATGCCTTTTGGATTAATTAATTTAGGGGTAACTTTTCAAAGGGCCATGAGCCATGCTTTCCAAGGTTTAGTGGGCAAGTGTATAATCATATATGGATGATATTATAGTATTTTATAGAAATAAAGAGAAACATTTCATACATTTGAGACAAGTATTTGATAGATGCAGGAAGTATGGTGTATCTCTTAACCCTAAGAAAAGTATATTTGGTGTCACTAAAGGAAAGTTGTTGGGACATGTCATTACCAAATATGGGATTTATTTAGATCCTAATAGAGTAAATGCCATCTATAAAATTAGGTTTCCCAATAGCCAAAAATAACTTAAGTCATTCTCTAGTAAGATTAACTTTGTGAGGAAGTTTATTTTAGGCTTCACTGAGATTATCAAACCTTTGAATGATATTATCAAGAAAGATGTTATAATTTCTTAGAATTAAGAATATAAGAATGTCTTCATTGACATTAAGAAGGCAATCACTGAAGCTCTAATCCTCATAAGTCTTAATTTTTGAAAATATTTCTATCTATATTTGTTTGCTTTTGAGCATACTATGGCTACAACTTTAACTCAAAAAGTTGATGGGAATGATCATCCCATAGCTTTCATGAGCACCAACTTAAAAAATGTAAAAATGAATTATTATATGATTGATAAGCAATCTTATGTATTGGCAAAGGTAGTAAAAAAATTTAGGCATTACCTCCTTAGAAATAAGGTACATGCCATATTTACTTGATCCAACCATAAAACTTGTGTTGAGTTAGAATGACCTTAGAGAAAGAAGAGGAAAGTGGATGGAAATTATAAAAGAATATGATATAAAGATCAAAATAGCTAAATTAGTGAAATTTCAAGGTTTAGTTTGGATGATCGCTAGTATTGACCCAAAATTCCTTGTCATGCAAGTAGTTCAATGAAACTTTTTACCCAATGAGTGGTATGACTATATTATCCATTTATTTGTCAATGGTGTTTTTCCCCTAGGATTTATAAGAGAACAAAAGAGAGCATTGAGGCTCAAATTATATAATTGCACAATCATGAATGGAGTATTGTAGAAGAGGAACATTGAGGGAATTTATTTGAGATGTGTGTCCAAGGAAGAAGCAACTTAGATTATGACCACCTTCCATGAAAAGCTAGGAAGTGGACACCCTTCAGGAAGAAACACAACTCACAAGATTCTCAGGGCTAGATATTATTTGCCCACCCTCTTCAAATATGCTGATAATCATGCGAGGGAGTGTCATTCATGCCAGATCTTTAACACAAGGGAGCCAAAGGTAGTCATGCCTTTACAACTCATGATGGTGGATAAACCTTTTACACAATGGGGATTAGACTTTGTGAGAGTAATCAACCCCAATTATTTTGAAGGTCATAATTATTTAATAATTTCTAAGAGCTATTGCAATAGGTGGACTAAGGTAGTAGCCACTAAGAAATCAATAACATAAGAGGTGATCATATTCTTAGATGAAAATATTTTTACTATATTTGGAACCCTAGTTCTTTGGTTTGTGATAATGGACTTGCATTCATTTCTATTGAAATGATAGAATGGTATTATGACCAAGGCATTGCATTAAAGTTTTGTTCTAATCAATACCATTAAGGAAATGGTGTTTTTGAATCCATAAACAAAAAATTGATGAAAGCTATCAAGAAATTTGTTGAAAATAAACGTAGGAACATGGCATAAAATTCTTAAGTTTGCATTATGGGAAAATTGAATTAGGATCAAACAAGCTCTCAAGGCTTCACCATTTTTTGGTATATGATTAGGAACCTATCTTTCCCATCCCCTTGAAGTTTCCTAAATTCACATTCATGCAATAATGTATGGAGGATAACCAAGAACTTGCTAATTATAAGCTATTAGACATCATTCAAATGGAAGATTATAGAGAAAAGGCATTTACAAACTTTAGTAGACACCAATCAACCATGAAAATATGAGTTGATAAGAGATCTAAAGTGAAGGTATTTAGACAAGGAGACCTAGTTCTTATTTTGGATAAGGCATTAGAACCTAAAGGAAAACATGGTAAGTTCACTCCTTTATGGATTGGCCCTTACCAAATTGTATAAATCTTGGGTAACAACACTTTCAAGTTGAAAGATCTCTAAGTATCAGACTTTACTTTACCCACCAATGGGAAATACCTTAAGAATTACTTTTCTACTTCTCCACTAGGGGTATTCATGGAATAAATGTGTAATATTGTTAAAGTTAGAATGGGTAGGCTAGTTATTTTCGTTTCTTTCTTTATTCTTTCTTCCTTGTTGGGCTTGTATATATTTGTTTGTTTGTGTTTTGTTTCTTCCTACTTGCTGGTGTTCCTTGGTTGTAGTAATGTCTCATAATATTATTTTTGGTTTAAAATTGCTCAAAAGTGTGGATATGAATTTTACAAAAGTGAACATGAGGTGGAAATAAAGCATCATGAAGCAACCATAGGCACTGGTACAAATCGGTATAGGAAATCAATGTCCTACAAAGATTTAAATCTTATTTTGAATCAAAATTTGGTTTTAAGAAGGGTTATATGTGTACAATGTAAATTTAGTTTATTAACTCATATTCATGCTTACACTTAAAACACATCATTGTCATGGACTAAAGTTTCAACTAAAGGAGAGCATCATAATGCAAGGGCATTTTACCAAATCCTTAAAACTAGGTTGTATTGGTTTCCAACCTTTACAAAAGACCTAGAAAATGTCAAAAAAAAACTCATTACAAAATCTATGGAAATAAAAGTAAAGGTGATTCAAGTAATCTCCATTTGGGCTATGGATGCTTGGTTGGTAGTGGGGCAAGACCTTGAGTGGAACCAAAGGTATCTCTATCAGGGCTAAAGATGTTTGTCTGGTAGCAGAGTAATGCCCAAGCCTCCCATGAACTAAGATTTTTTATTCTCAAAAAATATGTAAAGTGTTCAAAGTCAAATGTAATGTACTAAAATATATGAACCTATATGTTTTTTCTTGAAGTTCATGACAAAAAGTAAGTGGAATCTAGGCACACACTCCATGTTTATGTTTTAATATCAAAGTCCAAATTTTACACATAAAAAACTTGTTTCAACCAAAAGTTGATTCAAGAGAGACTATATGTCCAAATGGGATATAAAATTCATGTACAAGTTTAAACCAGATCCCTGTGTTCCAACATATTGATATGTTTCCCCTGTGAGTCACCATTTGTAGAGACCAACACCCCCTATCTTTCATTTTTAAAAAGGGGACCCCTGTGACTATTTCCAGAACAACTATATTCTAGATTGAATGTGAAAGATTATTTTAACTTGAATTTTAAAGGAAAATAAATTTTAAAATTGACATGAGCTTTGGTGTATCTGATTATAATCATGTTCTATGGATTGATGTTGTTAATAGTCATTTCAAGGTGATTAATTATAGGTTCCATTGAAGAAACCAGGGTTCCCAAGCAATAAACCCTAGGGTTTTGAATTTAAATGTTCATAAGAAAATTTAGTGATAAATATCATTTCCTTTCAATTAAAACAACATTAAGTCTAAATTTATATTAAGTTTCAATTATGTTTATAAACATGATTGAATATTAATGTAAAATCATGACTTAAACCTGGACCTTTTTCCCCTTTTAAAACCTGAGAGCCCTTTTGGATTGAATAAGTCTTATTAAGGTTTAAGTTAATTTGTGTTTGTAAACATGAACAAATTTTAAAGGTCTAAACCTTAAGATAAACATTTATATATATCAAGTTTAACTTAAAATGCTCGCACTTTTGTAGATCCGATGCTTCTCACTCAATCAAAGGCTTTGATCCACTGGTGTGAATCAAAGATGACACCTAAAAGGACACCAATCACTATCAAGAACTTATATTATGATCTAATAGTCCTTGCTATATTGAAAACTTTAATCTAATAGTGCACATCAACCCCAAAGCCTCAAGAACTCTTGAAAGCCTGACACATGGCATTCAGTCATTAGACTAAAGCATTTCCATTATCTTAAATTTGATAAATTCACACCCATCATTTGACATCTGTGAGGACATATTTGATGTTACCAAACCCATCAAATTTAACTTCAAAGCCTAACACATGGCATTTAATCATTGGATCATAAAATTTTATTGTCTTAAATTTGGCAAGTTTGTTCCCATCATTTGACATCTGTGAGGACATTGTATTTGATGTTACTAAACCCATCGAATTTAAATTAGATAATTTTTGAAGTCTAAACAAAAGGGACATTTCTATAAAAAAACCTTTTAATAAATTCTTAGCTATTTACAAAGACAAACCTAGTATATAAAGATGTTAGCCTAAGTCATTTTGTGTTTTTTAACAAAATTTTAAATGTCATTTTTAAGCCTAAGATTCATATAATCATAAAAATGATTAAAAGGTACACATTTTTGAAGATTTAACATCGATCCCTTGTTCACTATATTTAATCTAATGGTCCATTAAGATTGAATCCTTTTAAAAGGGAATATGGTTCATGATCTGACCTTAGCCAAGATCCAATGGTGATTGCTTCCTCACTAGATTTGATCCAATAGTGCGATGAATTCAAATACTTTTAAAAATCCCTACAAGCTTGACACATGGCATAATTAGTGGGATTAAAGATCAATAGACCAATGAAATGTAAGGACCTAGATTCAGATTTTCAAAGCAAAGTAAAGAGGACTTTTGAAAGCTAATGACTAGTCTTTAACTAACATTTCTAAAATTTGCCACAAAAGGAATGGAACCCCACCACATAAGCTCCATGTAAGCATGGAGGATTAAATGAAAGATATATTATTCTAAAAAATGTAGAATATATGATATTGAGGTCCCATAAAATCTAAGACATGTATGAGGATAAGAGTTGGATATTTCTTCCATTAAAGCTAAAAACCCTAAACCTTGTATAAAGAAAGACTTGAATCGGTTTAATTGATTGCATAGAAATAAAAATATGTGAAACTCAAATTTAGAAAAAGAGCCTTAGTGAAAAATTTAGTTACATTACAATTGTAATTCAGTGTCATCAATGGTGGTGGGTAGGCAATAGATGAAAATTTAAGCATAGCTCTATCTAATTTTAGATGGTGAAGGAAGGGTCTTTAGAGACATAGAGTTATATTTGACAGCCTTGAATGTAGATGGAATAAAAAATTGGTTTGAATTATTCTTCTTTATAGAGGATTTGTAACCAATTTCCCTGGAAGAAAAGAGGAATGCTACAGTGCACCAAAAATACAAAGACCTAGTACCAATTCAACTGGTAAGCCTTCACCATGTGACTGCTAAACTAAAGGTAATGCATTGCATCAACCTTATTCTTCCTATTTTCATTAACTATATAATAGATGGGGAATGGATTATTCATGAAGTACTAAGAATGTTGCATGTATAACACTGATGGCCTCTGAGTCTTACTATAAGCTCCCTTTTACCTCATGTCAATCTCCCATACTTAACATAATGGATAAATTCCCAAAACATGGATTCAATCCTCTAACCTTGGTTAATCCAAGGTTTCCATGTTTTTAAGTCCCCTAATGGTGAAATTCCTATTTTCCAATTCAGGGAGGGTGTTAGGGTAGCTATGACCTTATTGAACAAATACTTTAGTGCCTCTTTTACTACTTATTTGAGTAAGGTCTAGGTATTTTATGTCCATTGCATGTTGGATTAGAACTTAACCCCTCCCATTAGATACCTAATAAGTTTTTTCTTGGTCAAAAAATTTACAACCATCAAGAGAAAGACCTCTAAGAAATTATTTATGATGTCTTACCTCTTGGATTCACTCCTAGCCTCTATTAATTTCCCTAGCATCTAAAATTGGTCCCTTGATGGTAGAACTACCATTTCTAATCATGACTTCAAAATACATATATTCAAAGACAGGAACCATGTGTAATTCATATGTGATGGTATCTTCCCAGTCATTTTTGAGACAATCACTAGTATCCTTATGCCTGAGCTTCATCCTCTAATCGAAAGATGAGTGGAGACTATGGGGGATGTGTGGTTTTATCCTAATTACACTGTAATAAGGATATAAGGAATCATGGTCCAACCATACAAATTGCCTATATATGTTTCTAGTAAGATTTAAAAATAAGAAATTTATTATCAAATCATCCAAGGAATGGATTGGATATGTAAAAAGAATAAGAAGGCTTAGGTTCATCCATTTCCATTAGAATTTTCCATAATTGTACTCAAGGATTGGAAAAAATTGGATATCATGATGGTGTATAATAACTCTTTTTATTTCCAACTGGATGACCTTAAGATGTGGGACCCTAATGATAGAGTGGAAAACCATATTTAGGTTAAAAAGGTCCAAAAGATTGAGTAAAAGCATCAACCAAGTGTGGGAGATGGTATTTACACAAAGGCAAGGAAATTTGTAGAAGTCCTATCCAGTGTTAAAATTTACAACATCAAATTAGAACATAGGTTGGTCAGGGATACTAAGACCTTAAGAAAAATATGGAAACTAGATCCCTTAGATTATCACTTGTTTCTAGGACCATCTGGGATTGTACATCAAGAGCCACCTGTTGGAGGACAATATTCTGAGCCTAAATAGAGAGAATTGACAAAGTCACCATAGGTTGGGCAACTTGAGGATGTAAAAAAAAGGGTAAAGCTATGATTCAAGAGTCTGGCATAAAGCATAGACCTAGTGATGGTCCCAAAATTTAGGCATCCCCACTAGGTCCTTCTTCCCCAGTAGAGTTTATTATCATGATTTATTTGGAAACTAGAGAAAGAGTGTAAATTAACCTTATTAACATCATAGATACCTATGGTTTTGATAAGGAAGATGATCCATCTTAGGAAGCAAACAAAGGATTAGTTCCATTAGATGGAGGAAAGAGATAGGTAGAATTAGCCTTAGTTCCTCTAGGACCAATAAAGAGGCCTTGGTTAACATTCACTCACCCTAATAGTGAAATTAACCTCTTAAATGATGAGAATCCTATATATGGACCATCCATTCCTTATTGGTTTATATATGGGAAGTTGCATAAAATCCCATATGTTCTCCTTCACTAGCTTTGACTCGAGTTGAAATGGATGTTTAAGATAATGTCAATCTTTAGATTCATGATATTCTGAATACACAAGTAGAGAGAAGGATATAGATCCCTCACAACAAGGAAAGCTAAGGGATTGACACCCCAAGAGCCTCTAAGAATTCATATGTAGAGATTCTTGAATAGCCACAAGTTAATGAGTCTAACACTTAGGTCCATTTTAATACATGTACACCAACTCTTGAGAGAGTAGAGACTAAGAAGGTTTCTATTGGTACTGAGGAGTTCACCTTTTAGAAGGTGGAACCATTTGTAGGATTAACTCCTATCCCAGGGTAGGCAATATTGGAGCATCATATATTTCAAGAAGATGTAGATTGTATGATACTAGTCTAGTCAACAATAACCTTGGCTAGAGTTCAGGGAATGAAACAGAAGATTCTTAACTTGGAGAAATAAAAACAAGATTTAGAAGATCATGTCCTCCTTTCAATTCCTAAGGATGTATTATAAGTTATGAATAAATATTTGATGGATGCATTCAAGAATTTGAAAAGCATAAAGATTAGATTGAGTGCTTTAAACCATGAAATTGTGATGAAACAAGCCTTAATCACCCAATGGTAGGATTCTCAAGATCAAATGGAGGATCTCATCAAGGTACATAAGACAAAGTAGACTTTGGACTTCAAGATTATCAAACCTAGACATTTGGACATCTTCATGGTAGTTTTGATGGATAAACAAGAGGATTTGATCACCTGGAGCAATGATGTCAACAAATTAATCAAGAGAAACACATGATTGGTTACCTAGATTGAGAAACTTTTGGGGAATCTATTAGATAACCCTTCTCAAACCACTACTATAGGCATGATTAGTGATGAAGAATTCAAGAAAAGAGTTAGTGTTCACATCTAGGGAATTAGAGATAATAAAGGCCATTCATCCAAGGATAACCAAAAGATCCTTGATATGATTATTTCTATAGGGAAGCAAATTATAGAATCATAATGTATCAAAGAACTTGTATCTCAGGTTGATAATGAATTTGACAAGTTAGTAAATCAAGAAGAGGATTGTCTAATGAAGCCTATAGTGGATTTTGAACTAATCAAATATTAAAGCACATAGGTAAAAGACTTCCTTAGATAGAGATAATTGGAGGGCCCACCAATGAAATTCCTAAAAGAATATTCTTTTTGTAAAATATATGATAGTCTGTTAGCATATACTTATTCTTGTCAAGTTGGCATGAAAGCTTTTCACATCGTGTATTTGTATCGATGATAGATGTCTTTATCCACATGTGGATATTTCGAAAGTTAACTAGTAAATCACCTATGTTTCCTATAAATAGGTATATGGTTACAATTTTAGAGAGATAGAGAGATTTTTTGAGCAATTGTATACCAAGAGCATTTAATACAACTAAGGAATTATGAAAATATTGTCTACATAGTTTTGTTAAATATTTATGCTACCTCTCAATTATAGATAGTCATCTTGAATTTGAATTATTTTTCTTATTTTAAGTTACATTCTTTGTCATAGGGTTGTTATTTTATGCTTAATGTTAAATTGATTATAAAGATATCAAGTATACTTCATTTTATTTTCTCTGTATTTAGATGTACTTAGGTTATTCAGATCATAATAGCAAATATTTAATGTAGATTTTGTTCTTAACTATGATTCATATTTTTCCTTTGAATTTTACTTGATTTGTGATATAATTTTAGCTTATGCTATTTTATAACATAAATTGGTTCAAATGTGCTCAAAGTAATTAGAATTTTTTTATAATATTTGAGATGAAAACCTGCAATCATGTTTCTTTCTTACTTTACCCTTCTCTTTTCTTATTTTTATCAAGATTCACTCTAGCTTAAATATAATTGTTAATACTCATTTATTTTAGCCTCTAAGTCATCAAAAAACTATTGAATATCTAAAGATATAAACCCTGGTGGCTCCTAACCACTAAATCAAACAAATATTGTGGACAGTTCTCAGACTCTACTTTTATTCCACCACATACATCATTGAATTGTCACAAACTACAACTTATGCCTTGGATTTTTTCAAATCCTAAAATGAGTAATGTTCATCAACACTAAAGAAAACCTGTGGTACATTTTGAAGCATCAATAACATGCTCATTATCCCAATGGTTTTTTCCTTGGATACACACCTTCAAACTTCTAATACAAGATTCCATTTTTTTATCAGATATTGGGCTATTTTGAGCCTCAAGGCTCTTTTATGCTCTCTAATTAGTATTTTAGGACAATTTCCATTGGTTATTATGTGAATCATAGGATCATACTAGTCATTAGGTTTAAAATTCTATTGATTAACCTACATAATGCTCAGTTTGGGGTTAGTGTTCACAATCATTTGGATTAGGCCTTGACACCTTACCAATTTTTTAGTCTTCATCTCTGTGTCATATTCCTAAAGAACATACACCAACTTATCTCTTCATTTTCCAAGATCATTCTGACATAGCATTAACTTAGTGGCCAGATCTAGAAGAATGGCATGCACTTTATTCCTAAGAATGTAGTGCCTAAATTTTTTGATGGCCTTAACTAATGCAAACTATTGTTTATCAATTAAAGGGTAATTTAACTCAAAAAATTTAAATTTGGTGCTCATAAAATCAATTATATTATCACACCCATCTATATTTTGAGTTAAAATAACAACAAGGAAGAAATATTTTGAAAAGTCTATACTTATCAAGATTAGAGCCAGATTGATTGCCCTTTTGATGTCCCCAAAGGCCTTATTTGAATCCTCATCCCATGAGACTCTATCATCCTTATTAAGCATATAATTTAATGTCTTGATAATTGTTTCAAAGCTAAAAATGAATTTTATCAAAAAAATTATCTTGCCAAAAAAATATTTTAATTCTTTTCTAGTATCAGGAGGCTCTATCTTTGATATGGATTCTACTCTTTTAGGATCTATGGAGATTCCATATTTAGTGATAACATAACCTAATAATTTACCCTTAGTGACATAAAAAAATTATTTTATTAGGGTTGAAGGAAATTCCATACCTTCTGCACCTTTACAAAACCTATTGCAAATGCATGAAATGGTCCTCCTTATTCTTAGATAAAACAATTAGATCATCCATGTAGATTAATATGCATTTACTCATTAAACCTTAGAAGGAATGTTCCATGTCCCTTTAAAAAGTGGATCCAATTTTTATCAATCCAAAAGGAATTATTTTGTATGCAAAGGCACCCCTCTTAGTTTCAATATTGTCTTCACTCTATCTTCCTTGTCTACCAACACCTAATTGTACCTTGAAAAACCATCAAGGAAAGACATCATGGCAGAACCAAAAACAATTTTTTATATATTTTTTAGATGATTTATTAAAATTCCTAAAGTCAAGGTATACTCTAATTTCACCATTATTTTTCCTAACTGGTACCAAATTGGCAACCCAGGTAGAGTGTCTAATGGGAAATACAATTATAGCATCTAACAGTCTCTTGACTTCTTTGAAAATCATGAGTTCTAAAATAGGATTTACAGGCCTCTACTTTTTACTAAAATGTTTGTATTTCTCTTTGAGAGGTATGGTATGAGAGATGACCCTTTGATCAAAAATATTCAAGTCATCATATGACCAAGCTATGACATCTTTCTATTTTGTTAACAACTCTTTGGCCCTTTTGTTTTCAACATTGGTGCAGGATTTTCTAATGTTGACCAACTGAGGTTGATCTTGAGGTCCAAGATCAACTAAATTGTAATATTTCCCACTTACCTTGGGAACCATAGAGCCTTCATTTATCTTATCTTGTTTAAAAAACCTTTCCAAGGTAATCATTCCTTTGGGGATCTTAGTATCATTCAACTAAATGAAATTTCCATCAAATTTGTTCTCAAGGGTGGTTTCATTAGCCTCATTTATGATTTGGGCCTCAAATGCCCTTTAATTGGCCAAAAATAGGATTTGTTGGTCATCACTAAAGACGTATAGATTATTTACATTGTCTGGGATAGAAGGACAAGGTATTAACTCAATGATAAAATCTAGTGAGTCCTAGTCAGGCATGAGGTTAAATATAGTAGAGGCTAGTTCATCATAAACATTATTTTCCTCTCTAAGGATATAAATAATATTTAAGGCATCAAAAGACTCAACTAAATCCTAGACCCTAAAGTTATGCATCTGAAGGTATGATAATTTGCATTGATATTTTCTTCTTACCTTATTGACTACTAGTTCTGAATCACCATAAACTAGTAGTTCCTTTACTTTATTCTTGATAGCAAACTATAGACTTGAGATGAGAGCCTCATATTCTATAGGTTATTGGTACATGGTAATTAGAGCCTATAAGAAGCATGATGTTTCTTACCAATAGGGTCAGTTAGAACAATGCCCACTCTAGATCCAAATTTACACCTAGCCCCATCAAAATACATCTTTCATAATCTAGGAATAGTATGATAAGGCTTAAAGTTACTTACTTTAGTAATTTTGAGAGTGAAAACTCCCAAATCAAATTCAACTATGTTCACCTTTTCATTGACAAGATTGTATTCCATGATCATATATTTCATCCTTGGTTCTCTTTCCACTCTAATTTGATTTCAAACCTCTTTTCAAATCAACCATAGATGTGAACAGTCTATGGTCATATATATCCATTTAAATCTTTTATCCATTCTCTGCTTAATATCAACCCATAGGCATTAGGGATGTCCACCAATTAGATATCTATGAATTGTTGGACTCTTATCTTAGAAGCTAGTTGTCTATGGATATTTAACAATTCTCAAACCACCTTGACCCTAGACATATCTAATTGGGTGACAAACCTATCAGACTTAATGGGAGTCAAACCAAGTTGCTCATAAATACCTACATGTATAATATCTGTAGAGGCACTACAATCTAACAAATAGTTATACAAGTGCTTACCAAACATTCTAACTATAAGTAGGAAGGGTGTGGACTCTATCTTAGTTTTGTACATAGCTATGTTTACATTATCAATCTTGGACATCTTGATAGATTTATTGGATAAATATTATAATAATAGGTCTCTTTACTCAGTTATTTGTGTTAATTCATGCAAAGTAATGTTAATGTAGACACTAGAAAACTATACTATATGTTGAAATGCTTCAAGATATCTTAGGGACCACTCAACCCTTCTTGATCCACTAACCAACCCATTGAACCCTGAGTTGAGCTACCTACTTAGTTAACTAAAATCACTAACTTACTAACCTAACCCTTAACCCAACCTATTTTAACCCAACTTAACCACTTTTCCTTTAGACACTCGATCACCGACAGTCAACTTGACTGTCGATGGTTATCCTAAACATCAATGATCAGGGCCTCGTCATTATTACACAAATACTAGTTATATAAGATAACACAACACAAATTAATCCATCATGCCTTTCCCATTGATAATAAACTATCAACCATCAAAATTAGCAAACTAACATACTAATGATCCTTATTTCCTCCATCTCTCTTTACCTATAAAAGGAGGGGAGTAGGAGGTGAAATGGATATATCATCATAAACATTCTTGCACATAGATATTCAAGCCAGCCAACCAATCTTCTTCTAGAAATTCAATAATAGAAACAAATATTTGAACCTATACCAAAATTACTCTAAAAAAAGTTTCATTACTCTATCAAAATTGTTTCATCCATCAACCATCAACCATTTGGAAAATAATAGGTACACTTCATGTTTTAGTTTTATTTGTTTTTTGAATTCCTAACCTGAATTAGATCTACTACACCTATCTTTTGACTTCTCTATTTTTGACTAGACCCTTAACCAAACCCCTATCTAATCAGTAAACCATTTTTCAACTCTTCTTTTAGTACCTTAAAATTTCATAAGAAACCACCAATGGTTAGTACAACTACCAATGATCACTCCTAACCATTGATGGTTACCCAACCATTGATGACCACTCTAGCTATCGATGGTTACTATGACATGAAATAATAGCAAGTTATTTCTAAGCCCTTACCCCCAACCAAATATGAATTTTTGTGTCCTTGCCTATTCAAAGACCCCTGCCTAATTTTTTGAACCTAACCCAATCTATTTTAGCACTAGTATTGACCCATTTTTTCTATATTTAGTAATTTTCCTTTTTAAGAATCTATTTCTTCTTATATTTCATTTCAATTACTTTTTTTAATTTGATGCAAGGATCTTCCATTTATATCTTTAAACTTAATTATTGTCAAATATTAGATTGACATCTTCATAGCAAGATCATGCTTCTTAGATCTATTTCATGCTAGACAATCTACCTAACTATTTTATAACAAACCCTTTTGTTAGTGGTTTCTTATCTATAGGCTATTCCTTTCAAGATAGAGAGGAGCTCTCCACACTCGTCTTGATTATGCATGTATCAACAACTAGGTATTTATACGACACCCTTATTATTAGTTTCTTATCTTCTTCCAAAATTAGGAAATTAGCATAAATTAAGAGAAATAGTTATGATCACTACTTTAGAATAGGCATGGGGTAAGGAGGTTATGATTAGGAGAGATCTCTTTAGAAACATAGAAGTCATGGGATCTACTACATCTTTATAAATCTATAAAGCTAAAACCTCATCAAGTTTCTAAGGATATATGGTCTAGCTATGCATCTTTCAAGATAGAGAGGAGCTCTCCACACTCATCTAGATTATGCATGCATCAATAACTAGATATTTCTACCACACCCTTATTACTAGTTTTTTATCTTCTTCCAAAATTAAGAAATGAGCATAAATTAAGAGAATAGAAATGATCACTACTTCATAACAGGCATGAGGTAAGGTGGTTATGATCAAGAGAGATCTCTTTAGAAACATAGAAGTCATGGGATCTACTGCATCTCGATAGATCACTAAAGCTAAAACCTCATCAGGTTTGTAAGGATATATGGTCTAGCAATGCATCTTTCAAAACTTGGCATTAAATGCCCTTGTGGACACATTAGCATCTCTTTTGATGGTGTTAAATTATTGGTACATGATGAAAGTACTAATAACCTTGCCAAATTGGTCAATGAAGGCATTGTTAAAGCCATCCTAGCTAATAATGTAATTCTTAAGAAAATTAAGAAACCATTGATATGCATCATCCCTAAATGTAGAAGGAAACAATCTACAAGCCAAATCTTCAAAGATGAAATTTAATAATCTTAATGTAAATTTGAATGATGTAATGTGCTCTTCAGCTATTACAACACCATTTCGGCTATATGTTGGCAAAACAAATTTAAGATTATGGGGGAGATCATGTACTACACCTGGTACATTGATGAAAGAATCACCTAACCATACCATAGCTTGATGAAGATTGAATGAAAGAGTACCTTAGAGTGGTGAAGCTAGAAAAGACTTAAAATGTCTATGCCTACCTTTGTCTCACCTAGATTTTATATGGATCTCTATTTCTAATAGAGACTCTCTTGTTTTTGAATGTGATCTGATTCTAATTTTAGGAAAGTCTAGTTTGATAACTTTGGATCCTATTTGATATATGATGTGTCAAATCCATATTTACAAAGAACAAGGATCATACTTGTACATTAATCAAATTTTACTAGGATTTATACAAATAATTGCAAAGGATGTGAACCTTTAACTAAGTTAGCTCAAAGATGTGTCCAACTATGTAAATATGATAAATCTTTACATTTCTACACTGAAATAAACTTAGATTTGTAAAAGATCTATCAATATTTGACCAAAATAAGATATTCTAACATTAAATACTTTATATTCTTAGATCTTAAGCTGTCTTTACTAGAATTAAACATCTATCTTCAAAGAACTTTGTGTTTTGCTAAAATTTGTCCATTTCAAGTCTTAAAGAAAAATAGAGAAGAAAGATAGGGATAAGTGATTAGAATGAAACCATATTAGTTTGTGCACCATATCCAGATGTTTTGAGAACTCCTCTTTGCCTAGGGAGGACTACCTGCAAGTAAGAAAACACTACCACAAAATCTTTGTTAGTAGATATTTGAGTGGGGTACCAATCTATGTGCTTATTCTAGGATGTGTCAAACTTCCTTAGAGATGACAGTCCACTTTTGAGAAGACAAAAGAGTAATAAATAACCAAAATATAGATAAAGAGAGAGTAAAAGAGAGATAATGTTACCATTATTCATAACTTGAGTGTAAAAAAAGTAATAGAGTGTAGGTGGTATGTTTTGTTTGTATTTTGAAAGTTGTTTAGGCAAGTCTTAGAAGGGCTAAGAAATCCATAGTCACCAACATCTATTGAGATCATTATGGAAGTGACTAATGTTGGTTATTATACCAAGGTCGATGGGATAAGGTGATTGATGTTGATTACTCTATCAAGGTTGGTAGGTGTAATAATTGCTTGGGATCTTGCATAAGGCTTTTTTAGGGCTAGGAAATGGTTTTGGTCAGGTTTGGGGAGTTGGGGAGAGTTGTGTGTGAGAGAGAGTATGGTTTAGATGGATTTAGTTAGAGGTTTGGTGTGTCAGGTCAAGAGGAACCAAGCAATTAATCTTTATCATTCCCTCACAAGGGTTCGATCAAGAATGAGTAATGTAATGAATATTAGATGTAAAGTGATAGAAAAGTAACTGCTTAAAAGACCTATAAAATAAGTGATATAAATAGCTTTAGTGGTGACTGAATGATAAGTGCTAAATAGATGGATCCTATTAGGGAGTCTGAATTAATGTCTCAAATGGAGAAAATAAGTGCGTGATATTGGTTCTTAAGAGCTTGGTTCCTAATTTGGGTTGACTTATGCAAGATAATAGTAAGCCAAGATGTACAAAGTTGAATGCTGAAAGCTGGGATGCAAATAAAAATGAGTTTTCTTGGTTTTTACTTTCTTGAACATTAGTTTCAATTTTGGCTTATATAACTGATGTCAGTGATCCCACTAATGTTGACCATGGATTGACTAATGTCAGAGGCCTTAGAATAGGTAAAACTACTATTTATGGCTAGTTTTTTATTACTCCTCATGAAAAGTGTGGCACCCATTATAAAATGGTAAAAATAGGAGGTTAACAAGGATGTAGTTGATTAGGAATTCATTTTTTAGGTGAGAATAAGTCTTGGATAGTTAGGATGAGGGAACTAGGTCTTGTGGTGACTCATTAGGTGAGAATTCATCTTAGGATAAGGTGGCCAAGTAAGGTGGCATAAGGGGTTTTTAATTAACTTAATTAAGTATTTTAAATTAGTTACATGTGTGAGGGGTAAAAGCATGGGTTAGGGACATTAATTATTATTGTTATTATTATTGGAAATAACCTTAAGTGGTGTTTTGACACAAGGAGTTGCACATGTGTGTGACATATTTTTAGTGTCTAAACTTTGATTTGTATCTAAATGAAGAACAAAGATGGGTTAAAGACCTTAAATATCAATGATCTTTACACTTTTGAGAAACTTTATTTGAAAATATGTAAATATAACACCAATCTTTGATCAAAATACACCAAAATGAGTGAAGATCTTACAAATTCACAAGGATTGGCCTTCCTTCTAGTTCTAGCAGAGCTTCATTCTACTGATGCCTATATGTGTATCACATGTGCTCTCAGTGTTTGAAGAACACTTCTCATTTTAGAACTCAAGGATTTCAAATAATGAGTTGCAGGTTGTGATAATTAGATTATCCTTGGTGAAATAGAGATAGAGCACATAGACTATTCCATAATATTTATATTAATTAGTGGTTGGGAGCTACCTTGGTCCTTAAAAATATTTGTAAGGTATGCAACATCTATACTAATACTAGTGAATGATGATAAAAATATAATATAATTTTATTATATAATGAATATTTAAAATGATTGTAAGATATAGTGATGGTTAAAAAAATCAAAAGGAAGGGTAGGATAGGAAGAAAGTATGTAATTACTTGTTCTTTCCTTAGACATCATGAAAAAGTTTAAATTTTAACTAAGCATGAATTTAACTAGTATATAGTGTAACATAGCATATGCTCAAATCCCACTACACACAAAACAAGTATTTAAGGAAAATATGAAGGAATACAAGTAATAACTGAATTTTCTTTGAAGATTTACTACTGCATTCAAATAACATTTTCATATTTTAATGTAGAGAAAATAAAATGAAGAAAATTCAATATCATTCAACTAATCTAACATTAGCATAAATTACCAACCCTATATCAAAGATTCACATTCAAAATTCTTAAAAGCCATTAAAATATGATTTTTAGAATAGATAATTGAGACAAAAACCATGATACGATACACACAAAAATTGGGACAAACTTTGCAAAATTCTATACTTATATTAAGTTAATCAAAAGTCACAATGTAGTTTATAGCTCTTAGAACTCCCTTCTCTTACAAGTGGTAATACTACCCTTTTATAGGAGGCTAAGGTAGTATACCAATCGGTCATATTAGTTACAAATATGCAAAAGTAATGATAGCTATCCATTTTTACAAAGTTTCTATAATACATTTTCCTTTTCCCAAGTGGGCTAACATATAGGCAAATGTGTTAACAAATTTGCATGTCTTTAAAAAAAAGAATTTTCCATTTTTGGATATTAATTTTTTTTTCATAAAAATAGAATATTTCTAGCTATCTAGTGGGCCTTATGCTAAAGAAATCTCTTGTTGCTACTGAAGAATCTTTATGGACTTTTGGTGTTGTTCATTGACTGTCTTTAATTTGACATCTACTTCTAGGAGGCACTCATCTTCCTAGTCAGCCAAGTCTTCAAAATCCCTATCATTTTTTGTCATGGCTTTTTCAATGCTCCTTACCTCAACAATATTATCTTCTGTAGTTAGGATCATATTCATGACCCTATTATTATTCGTCCTAAGTTTGCCTTGGCTCTTGCTTCTAATTTCTTACATGACCAAGGTGATTTTGTGCTTGTATTCATCATCTATAATGATGCCTAGGGATCTAAATTTTTTAATATTAATAATCATGGTTCCAAGGAGTTTAATTATATCCATTAGGTCTTCATAATCCCTTAGGAGTCTCTCCAAGTTCTTTGATCATGTACTTAAACCTTGGATTTTGTCAACAATTAATCCCATGATTATTTTAAAATTGGCTACGCTAATGGTTTTGAAACCAAGAATTTGGTCCTCAACCACTATGTTGATTAGCTCCTTCATTTTATCCTTTGAATTTTGCTATTGGGATATTAAAACCTAAGCTGTTACATCTTGCTAAGCTAGTGGACTCTGCCTTTCCTTCATTGTATTTAAAGAGACAATCATATCATAAAAATATGCCTTAAACATCTTGATCATTTCCTTAGAGACTGATAGAATAACCTATGTCTCAAGATTTCCTTTTATTGTTTTAGGTTCTTTTGTTTTTTGATATAGGCCTTTGATACCTGATTTTAGTTGAGCTGAATGAGAATCATCTAATCCAACTATATCCTCTTCATTGATTGGGTCTTCACCAAGCCCCTAACCTCCTACCAGAGTCAAGCTAACAAATGGTTCAACTCTCCAAAAAGTGATCTCTTCACCCCCAACAATGAATTTTTTTATTACCACTCTTTCTAGTCTTCTAGTCTCTAGGTTGAATTACACATTGATTGATGATACTATCACCTTTAGAGGCTCTAAAATCTTTATTTATGTGTTATTTTAGGCCTTAAGAGTGTCTACCTAAATTCCACTTGACTTTTAAATTGATATCATCGTTATTTTTTTCTTTTCCTTCATTATAGCAACTATCCATGGCTTAAGCTCGTCATGGATAGTGATCTTGACTACCTTGGGCATGGCCCATGAATGATCTAAGGTTAGAATATTTTGCATTTTTCCATATATAAACCATTTAGGTATGATTGTCCCATGAATAATATTATCATCACTAAACAAGTTAACTTCACTCAAAAAGTGAGTGATGGCTAACTTTGGTTTCTTCCTTCCAACTGGGACCAATGCTAACTTAGCCTTCCTCTTTTATATGGGTGACACTAAAAGTAGGTCCAGAGTAATCTCCTTTCCCTTTTCCTTTTTTGCTTCTTTGACATGGGCTTAGTTTCTTCTACTTGTTACTCTTCTTCATCTGATCCATAGGCCTCAATAATAACTTTGAGTGCATCTTCCACTGTCTCCTCAAGACCTAGTACAATCATGTCAATATAGTCAACTAGGGACTCTGGTCTATTATGTTGGGCTAAATATGAGGCCCCTTCACTAGGTCTCTCATCTAATCTCTCCTTCTTATACCATTATGCAACTTATACCTAAGGTTGTTTCACTTTTGCTTGTGGTTATCCTAGAGTGGGCTTTTAAGAGGGCCCAAGTATAAAGTGGTATTGCATGGGTCCCATTTTCCATATTTCACTAGTTGGTTTCTCATTTATAAATACCCTAGCATCAAGCTTGATATTATGATTCTTTAGCCCAACCAATACTTCTATAAAATTAGAGTATATGATATACATTACATCATGGACACCAGTTTGGTGTTCATAGGTCTTGTTTATTATTTTTGATTTTAAATGCTTCATAATCCTATCATAAGGGTCTTAGTGCCTTAACTCATCTAACTATAAATTGAAAGAGTCTATGTGATCAGAAATTTGTTTTTGAAAAATGTTTCAAGTTAGAGTTTCAATGGTGCCACATTGTAGATCTCATTGAGAGCTTTCTGATGCTTTTCGTGGTTTGCAAAATAGACACCATATGGAAAAGTTATAGGCCACTAAAGTTTTGGTTCGACAGGTAAAAATTTTGTGTCGTAAAGTGACATGGAATTATTTACATGTGACAAGTGAACCAATCAGAGGTTGACACATGGCATGATTAAGCTCAAAGATAAGCTTGTTGATTGAGCCATGTGGCAAGCAAGGTGGTGAGTTTGAAGAAAAGACCGAGTTTGAAGGGGAGACCAAGCAAGGTGGCGAGTCTTATGCTGCGCTCTCCAAGGACAGACCCAACTTGAGCCTGAGTCAAATGAGTCTTAGGTGGCTAAAGCCACGTGACAAGTGGGTGGCCAAAGACCCTTTCAAAGTTCTTCCCTTCCCCAAGCACATAGCATGTGGGATGAACCCACATTGGAGAATGGTGGTCAAAGGCTATTTTAAGCCTTACTTAACTGCTCGACCCACACATGTGGGATAAAGACAAAGTTTAAAGCACCTAAGGAGGATGACAACATGCCAAACAAGGAGGAGAAAAATTCAAAACATCATGCAAGGCTCCAAAAGAGAACCGACCTATTTTGAACCCCTCACCTTGTGGCAAAAAGGTAGGAGACTTAGCCACTGCACCACAGGCTTCAAACTGATTATAAAATCATGAATTTGTATTTGTTTTAAACAAGTTTTGGACTGTGTTTTTTTATTTTAAGAGTCTAAAACTTTGTAAAAGCTTTGAGAAAGCTTATGTAATGGATTTTTATCCATTTTTCAGCCATAATACTCATTCTTAATTCTCTTTCTATCCAATTTGCATATTGGAAGGGTATTATTAAGCCCATAGAAGAGATTTTTAGGACTTTTGAAGCAACTTTGTAGGTGTGAAGACTCACAAAATTTGAAGGTGCTGGGCTTTATTATTAGTCATGATGAAGGTGAATTTTTGCATTGAGCGATCCACTTGTAGGAAAGTTGTTTATTGTTTCCAGGTTTTCGAAATGCCCTTAATGGAAATGGTCCACTCCTTTGGAGAACCCAGAGATGTAGGAATCATTTATTGAATCAAACTCCATTATCAATGTCAGATGGTAGTTTGTCATTTGCTTGCATGTTTTAATTCAGTTTTCTAATTTTTTAAATTATGAAATCATGCAAAGATTAAATTTTGACAATTTACAACATTTGATGTAAAAAAAAGTCAGTTCAATAACCGAGAACAATTATGCCAAAACATTCAGATGCAAGTTCTTTTGAGTTTTTCAAGAATGTTTTAAGTTTTGAGAAATTTAGTATTCATAATTAAAACTTCACTTTGAGTTGATTCAATGTAGTTTATGAATCAAGTTGGTATCAGAGCAGTTAGTATGCAGGGTTTGCTTCTAGTTGTGTATTGACAGTTGCTTCTAGAATAGTTGGATTATTGGTTTATAGATTGATTATATTGAAGTGTGCAGTGCGAAATTAGGTATTTTTAAGAAACCATGGGCAAGTTGTAATAGATTGAGGTCATCAAAGATGAAAATACAATCTTAAGATGCCAAAAATTTGCACTTGAATTACAAGTGGAAAAGTTAAAATCAGATCTTGAATCCAAGGATGAGCTCTTGATTAGATTGCAATGTGGTGAGTGTGAAAAGGTAAAGCCTTCAACTTCAGATCTAGAGACTATGACTGAGTGTAGTGTAAGTTTTTCACCACAGGAATATTCATCTTCTTCTACCATTTCAGATTCAGATTTTAGTAATATTTTTTTTGGTGATTTTGAAACATACACTAAGGGCATAGGATCTAAATTACTGATTAAAATGGGTTATAATGGAGGACTTGGTAGAGATAGCCAAGGTATAACTAACCCAATTCAAGCTGAACATAGACCTCTTCATGCAAGTTTTAGTTAGACTAGTGTGCAAGTGGATGATGGAGAAGTTTTGTCCATGGCTAAAAGAAGACGAGCTTCCAATAGCGAAGGTTCTAGGACACTAGTTCAAAGGTGTAAAGGTAAAACAGGTATTGAGATTCCACCTCCTGATTCTTACACCAAATCTTTGATCCAATTGATACTTTTAAGAAGTTTGGATATAATGGACGGAAGATAATACAATCATTTCCATGCACTTTTTGTGGAATGAATAACCATAGTGCTAATACTTGTTGGAAATGAAATGCTTTATTGAAGTAAACTGCATGTTTGAAAGACCATTCTCATGTTAAATTGGGAATTGGCAAAAGGGGACCCTCACCTAAGAAGGATGTTTATACTCATTGTAAAGTGAGTGGACATAGGATTGATAGATGTTTTAAGCTTCATTCATCTTCACATTCAAGTAATGTTATAACTAAGATGATTTATAAACCTCTCACTAAGGTTAATGAAGTTAATTCAATACATAATTTAGTTGACAATACAACCTAGGATAAGGTAAAACCTACAAGTAAAAATCCATTTAAGAGGTTAAGTCAACAATATGTAATTGATAAGGAATCCACTAAGGAAATCAACTTCTCTAGGAAGAAAGAAATGGTTAAGTGGATTATCACTACATTCTTTTTCCAAACATGGTTAAGAATTCATCTAAGGGAATGAACAAGCTTTGATAAGATGTAAATTAGAGTTGGTAGGAATACTTCAAGACAGGTTTACCATGTGAAGTTTTTCAATTCTCACTTTTATATAACTCTAAGTTTTGAATCTCCTATTTATGTTGTGTGAGTTGTCAAGAGGACTTGAACTCATTTGATCAATTGGAGATAATAGTAGAAAGCATGTGGAAGGTTGAGTTGATTCCTTGCAACACTTATTTGACTGCTATTTTGAATGTATCTTTGGCACATGGATGTATAGATGCATGTTTAACACCCTTTGGGAATGTTTAAATGTTAGGAAGCATACACTTTAGGTTATTTGCATTTGCTTAGCATATAAGTCCCATACTAGGGCATTATATTGCAACATGTCCACAACATCTATTGTATGTTGTTGGCATTCTAATCTTGTCTTGCAGTTACATTGGGAGTTGTTTCAGTTTTTGACAATTCATCACTTTACAGGATGTGACATTTGGGTAGACAGTTTTGGTATGTTGTAATCACTTTTACAATTGCAGATTCACTTACTCATGCCTTTGGATTAGGCATTTTTGTAGTTTGATTAAGAATTATTTTAAAGCAATTGTTTATACCTCTTGCTATGATTGAGTTGAATTTTCATGGATGTAGTAGACTAGTTATAAGATTTCAAGGGATATTGGACTTTTGGAGACCAAAAGCCTTCCATTAGAGAGGTGTGATCAAAAATATGGTTCTAGAAAAGGTTTCAAGTCAGAGTTTTAATGGTGCTACTTGTAGATCTCATCGAGAGCTTTCTAACACTTTTCATGATTTGCAAAATGGACACCATATGTAAAAGATATAGGCTGCTAAAGTTTTGGTTCAACAGGTAAAAATTTGGTGTCATAAAGTGACGTGGCATTATTTACATGCAACAAGTGGAACAGTCAGAGGTTGACACATGGCATGATTAAGCTCAGAGATAAGCTCATTTACCAAGCCATGTGGTAAGCAAGGTGGCGAGTTTGAATAAAAGACCGAGTTCGAAGGGGAGACCAAGCAAGGTGGTGAGTCTTGTGGCATGGTGAGTCTTGTGGCATGGCATGCTCTCCAAGGAAAGACCCAGCCCAAGCCCAAGCCAAATGAGTCTTAGGTGGCCAAAGCCATGTGACAAGTGGGCAGCGAAAGACCCTTTCAAAGCTCTTCCCTTCCCCAAGCGTGCAACATGTGGGTGAACCCATGTTGGAGAATGGTGGTCAAATGCTATTTTAAGCCTTGCTTAACTGCTCGACCCACACATGTGGGATAGAGACAAAGTTTGAAGCACACAAGGAGGAGGTTGATGTGCCAAACAAAGAGGAGAAAATTCAAAACTTCATGTAAGGCACCAAAAGAGGACCAGCCAGTTTTGAACCCCTCACCTTGTGGTAAAAAGGTAGGAGACTTAGCCACTACACCATAGGCTTCAAGCTTATTATAAAAGCACAAATTTGTATTTATTTTAAACAAGTTTTGGACTGTGTTCTTTTATTTTAAGAGGCTGAGACTTTGTAAAAGCTTTGAGAAAGCTTATGTAATATATTTTTATCCATTTTTAGGCCATAATACTCAATCTTAATTCTCTTTTTATCCAATTTGCTTATTGGAAGAGTATTATTAAGCCCATAGAGGAGATTTTTAGGACTTTTGAAGCAGCTTTGCAGGTGTGAAGACTCACAAAATTTGAAGGTGCCAGGCTTGATTATCAATCACGGTGAAGGTGAGTTTTCGCATTGAGAGATCAACTTACAAGAAAGTTGTTTATTGTTTCCAAGCTTTTGAAATGCCCTTAATGGATATGGTCCACTCCTTTGGAGAACCTAGAGATGTAGGCATCATTTGTTGAGCCGAACTCTGCTATCAATGTCAGATGGTAATTTGTCATTTGCTTGCATGTTTTAATTTAGTTTTCTAATTTTTTTAATTATGAAATCATGCAAAGATTAAATTTAAATAATTTATGACATTTGATGTAAAAAATATAAATTGGTTCAATAACTGAGAACATTTATGCCAAAACATTGAGATGCAAGTACTTTTGAGTTTTTTGAGAATTTGTTAAGTTTTGAGAAATTTAGTATTCATAATTAAAACTTCACTTTGAGTTGATTTAGTGTAATTTACGGATCAAGTTGGTATTAGAGAAATTAGAATTCAAGGTTTGCTTCTAGTTGTGTATTGACAGTTGCTTCCAGAATAATTAGATTACTAATTTGTAGATTGATTATATTGCAGTGTGTAGTGTGAAATTAGGTGTTTGCAGGAAACCATGGACAAGTTGTCATAGATTGAGGTCATCAAAGATGAAAATGCAATCTTAAGATGTCAAAAGTTTGCACTTGAATTGCAAGTGGCAAAGTCAAAATCGGAGCTTGAATCCAAGGATGAGCTCTTGATTAGATTTCAATGTGGTGATTGTGAAAAGGTAAAGCCTTCAACTTCAGATGTAGAGATTATGACTGACTGTATTGTAAGTTTTTCACCATAGGAATATTCATCTTCTTTTACCATTTCAAATTCAGATTCTAGTAATATTGTTTTTGGTGATTTTGAAAGATACACTAAGGGCATAGGATCTAAATTATTGATTAAAATGGGTTATAATGGAGGAGGACTTGGTAGAGATAGCCAAGGTATAACTAACCCAATTTAGGTTAAACATAGACCTCTTTGTGCAGGTTTGGGTTATACTAGTGTGCAAGTGGATGATGGAGATGTTTCATCCATGGCTAAAGGAAGATGAGCCTCCAATAGCAAAGGTTCTAAGCCACTAGTTCAAAGGTGTAAAGGTAAAAGAGGTATTGATATTCCACCTCCTGATTCTTACACTAAATCTTTTGATCCAATTGATACTTTTAAGAAGATTGGATATAATGGATAGAAGATAATGCAATCATTTCCATGCATTTTTTGTGGGATGAATAACCATAGTGCTAAGACTTGTTGGAAATGAAATGTTTTATTGAAGTAGATTGCATGTTTGAAAGACCATTTTCATGTTAAATCAGGAGTGGGAAAAAGGGGAACCTCACCTAAGAAGGATGTTTGTACTCATTGTAAAGTGAGTAGACATAGGATTGATATATGTTTTAAGCTTCATGCATCTTCACATTCAAGTAATGTTAGAACGAAGATGATTTAGAAACCTCTCACTAAGGTTGATGAATCTAATTCAATCCATAATGTAGTTGACAACATAACATAGGATAAGGTAAAATGTACAAGTAAAAATCCATTTAAGAGGTTAAGTCAACAATATGCAATTGATAAGGAAATCAATTTCACTAGGAAGAAAGAAATGGTTAAGTAGATTATCACTACATTCTTTTTGCAAAGCATGGTTAAGAATTCATCTAAGGGAATGAGCAAGATTTGATAAGATGTAGATTAGAGTTGGTGGGAACACTTCAAGATAGGTTTACCATATGAAGTTTTTCAATTCTCACTTTTTGATAACTCTAAGTTTCTGAATCTCCTATTTATGATGTGTGAGTTGTCTAGAGGACTTGAACTCATTTGATCAGCTGGAGATAATAACAGAAAGCATGTTGTAGGTTGAGTTAATTCCTTACAACACTTATTTTACTGCTATTTTGAATGTATCTTTGGAACATGGATGTATAGATGCATGTTTAACACCCTTTGGGCATGTTTACATGTTAGGCAACATACACTTTAGGTTGCTTACATTTGCTTAGCATATAAGTCCCATACTAGGGCATTGTATTGAGACATGTCCACAACATCTATTGTATGTTGTCGAGATTATAATCTTGTCTTGTAGTTACATTGGGAGTTGTTTCAGTTTTTGGCAATTCACCACTTTACAGGATGTGACATTTGGGTAGACAATTTTGGTATGTTGTAATCACTTTTGTAGTTGTAGATTCACTTACTCATGCCTTTGGATTAGGCATTTTTGTAGTTTGATTGAGAATCATTTTAATTCAATTATTTATACCTCTTGTTATGATTGTGTTCTATTTTCATGGATGCAGTAGACCAGTTATAAGATTTCAAGGGATATTTGACTTTTGGAGATCAAAAGCCTTCCATTGGGGAGGTGTGATCAGAAATTTGGTTCTATAAATGGTTTCAAGTTAGAGTTGCAATGGTGTGACACTATAGATCTCATCGAGAGCTTTTCGATGCTTTTCATGATTTTCAAAATGGACATTGTATGCAAAAGTTATAGGTTGCTAAAGTTTTGGTTCGATAGGTAAAAATTTGGTGTCGTAAAGTGACGTGGCATTATTTACATGAGACAAGTGGACCAATTAGAGGTTAACACATGGAATTATTAAGCTTAGAGATAAGCTCATTGACTGATCCATGTGGCAAGCAAGGTGTCAAGTTTGAAGAAAAGACTGAGTTTGAAGGGGAGACCAAACAAGGTGGCGAGTCTTGTGGCATGGCATGCTCTCCAAGGAAAGACCTAGCCCTAGCCTGAGTCAAATGAGTCTTAGGTGGCTGAAGCCACGTGACAATTGGGTGGCCAAAGACCCTTTCAAAGATCTTCCCTTCCCTAAGTGTGTAGCATGTGGGATGAACCCACATTGGAGAATGGTGGTCAAAGGCTATTTTAAGCCTTGCTTAACTGCTCGACCCACACATGTGGGATAAAGACAAAGCTTGAAGCTTCTAAGGAGGAGGCTGATGCACCAAACAAGGAGGATAAAAATTCAAAACTTCATGCAAGGTGCCAAAAGAGGATAGGCCAGTTTTGAACCCCTCACATTGTGGCAAAAAGGTACGAGACTTAGCCACTACACCATAGGCATCAAACTGATTATAAAAGCATGAATTTGTATTTGTTTTAAACAAGTTCTAGATTGTGTTTTTTTATTTTAAGAGGCTGAGACTTTATAAAAGCTTTGAGAAAGCTTATGTTATGGATTTTTATCCATTTTCCAGCCATAATACTCACTCTTAATTCTCTTTTTATCCAATTTACATATTGGAAGAGTATTATTAAGCCCATAGAGGAGATTTTTAGGAATTTTGAAGCAACTTTAAAGGTGTGAAGACTCACAAAATTTGAAGGTGCCAGGCTTGATTATCAGTCATGGTGAAGGTGAATTTTTGCATTGAGAGATCAACTTGCAGGAAAGTTGTTTATTGTTTCCAAATTTTTGAAATGCCCTTAATGGAAACAGTCCACTACTATGGAGAACTCAGATATGTAGGCATCATTTTTGAGCCAAACTCCGTTATCAATGTTAGATGCTAATTTGTCATTTGTTTGCATGTTTTAATTCAATTTTCTAATTTTTTTAATTATGAAATCATGCAAAGATTAAATTTTGATAATTTATGACATTTGATGTACAAAACAAAAACTAGTTCGATAACCGAGAATGTTTATGCTAAAACATTGAGATGCAAGTTCTTTTGAGTTTTTTGAGAATTTGTTAAGTTTTGAGAAATTCAATATTCATAATTAAAACTTCACTTTGAGTTGATTTGGTGTAGTTTACAGATCAATATGTGTCTAGAGATAGTGTCTACCTACTCCTAATTTTATAATACTATCCTATTGATGGCCAAATAAAAAGGGTAGAGGAGTCCCTTTTGATCTTACATACTCCATCTATACCATAAAAAAATTGGTATGCTATTTTATGCTCTACCAATTTAGTGGGCATATGGATTGTTAGTTTGAGTGGTTGAGTTAGGGTCCCTTCTATTCTAATTATAGTACAGTCTTGGTATAACCAAATATCCCCAATTAGCTCCACATACTTCTTGATTATATGGCTAACCCTACTAATAAGTATTGTTGTAATATATTTTACTAAAGATGGATATACATAATGGAAAATGAATTATATGTTGTGTCTATGCTTGAATATATGCAATTTTGAATAGTGATGGGAAATAGTTGGTCTACCTTCAAGTGACAAATTCTTCATGTTACAGATTTTGGTGGTGGCTAGTCAGGCATCTAAGAGATAGGACATCATAAAGAAGTGATTGTTAGTTTTCTTCTTTATGACCAAGAATTGTTATTCTAAGCAAATGTTGATCATCTCACCTATTAGGGGAGTGAGCCCCTTTTCCACCATGAAATATACATAAGCCACCTAGATTTTATTGACATAGGTGGTGGAGGGGGGCCCATACAATCTATTCAATAGTATCATGATTATTTTAATTCCCTCCCTAAATTGGGCAATTGGGATCTTACCAATGGGGTTTATGACTATGTGGGTTCTTTATTACAACCATGGAGTAAGGATAAATTTCATGTCATTTTTGATTGACCATTCTCTAATTATGGGTAAGTCTACTTGAGGCTTGCATATATTTTAATAACTTTAAAATTCAAGAGGGGAAATATATGCTACTTTTTTGAAACTACATTCATGCACTATCATATCTTGATCAATACTGTAATCCTTCAAAATAAGAGCAATGCAATCAATATAGTGTAATACCTCATGTTTTGTTGCTATGAAGTAGAGATGAGTCATTTGAATGGAAACCAAGTCATTATATCTCTAATTGATCATGGTATTATTATGCTCTTCCTTTGTGATAGCCTATATACCTTCAATATTCCAAAAAAGTTGGGACAAGTTTCTACTCTTGATGTTTAATGATTTAGTATCAAGTCATATGTCCTTGAAGACCCTTCCTTCCATGTCAAAGGTTAAGTATAATTCTGTGTCCTCCCTTCACTATTGTCTTCAAGCCACCATGACTATGAGTTCTATAAATTACTCATTAATGGCCTAAAAATTATCTCTAGATTAGTTTCCACTTGTCTAGATGGAAATAAGGCTTTCTTTGGCTTGATTGTAATTGATTTGGGCTTTTTATGAAGCTAGGGATTTTATATAGCTTTAATGGTAGTGGTTACTCAAACTTAGGTGATTTTATGCCTTGAATTTGATTTAGACCCCTAAATTTATACCTTTTCCTTTTTGTTCTCATAAATTATTTGATTTTGTCATTTTATGTTTGTTTGGCATCTATGTGGTAGCTATTTGGTAGTTATCATAGCATTTTCATTGATGCTTTCAAAGCACTAGTCATTGCCTTCTAAAATTTTCTTTGTCTCTCACCATCGAATCTTCATGGATGAATCAACATGGGTTATTTATCATGATCTTAGGACTCAAACACTACTGGTCTTTATCTCACTTTGGATCTGTAGACATGCCACTTGGCATCCTTATAGGCCTATTGGACTATGCACCCTATCAATCATGAACCCCTAATTCCCTTTGTGGTCCCCCTAGATTTGATCAGGGAGATAATATCATATTTCCTTTTTTTTTAATTTATTATTTCACATCATCATTTAAAGAACCCCTAAATCCCCATTTTCTAATGCCCAACAAGGAGATAAAAACACCAAGCCCCATAGGGTTTTTACCCTTACCCCCACTCATTTGAAAAAGGGTGAAAATATTAAAAAAAACTTTTGAGGTGAGTCAACATAACCTAGACCAAATAGGGATGCCAATAATAAAATTAAAGAAAGGAAAATACTCCTACCCATTCCCTGATTTGATCCTTCCCAATCGCTTCTTTTATAAGCTAACCAAAAAACAATAAATAATAATAATAATAATAATAATAATAATAATAATAATAATAATAATAATAATAATAATAATAATAATAATAATAATAATAATAATAAAATGTTTATCCCAAAACAAGAATGCCATACCGTAAAATAATAACCCTCATTACTTAATTGTTAAGTCAATTAATAGAATAATAAAAATAATGGAATTATTAAATAATACTAAAGATTAACAAAATCCTTAAAATGACATTCAACAAAATTGTTAAAATGATAATAAAATGACCAAGGTCATGCATCGATCTGCATAACCAATACAATCCTTAAATAACTAATTAACAAAATCATTAAATCAGTTATTAATAAAAATAAACAATAAATCTTTAAAATAATAATGATAATCAAAATCCTTAAGATGATAACAATAATAATTGAGTAAAGTCATTAATGTAATAATAATGATTAATGAAACTCATAATATCAATTAAAACTCTTGGTAGTCAATTGTCCATGAAAGGGTTGCCAAAGATGTTACCAGGATCAAAAGACCCATATGGTCTAGTTGAACCCAACCAACCAAGCTAATATGAAAAGCCATTTCATAAGACTTAAAATTTAATATGCATGACACTTAGGAAAGATAACTAAACATGAAGATAACCAAGAGTACAACTTCAATCACATGAGGAACAAATAAAAGAAGTTAATGACACCAAACTCATTAACTCTAAATAAGGAACAATATAGAACCACACATGCATCAATATAAAGCAAGACCAATAAAAGACAAAAAATGATTAAAAAAAATAGAATTATCAAAACTACAATGTCTCAGTATCATCTAATACATATTATACCTATCGAAGTGACATTTCAATTGCTCAACCACCTTGTGAGTATACTCGAGATGTCCAAACCCATTATTGAGCCTAACTCATAGCCTAGTTCTTACATCCACCAAATAAGACATCAATAGTACCTAAATGATGTCAATATAAATAATAATTAATAATGAATTTATAATTAATCATTAACATGAAGTAATAATTTATGCATAGTCATCAATAGCTAAAAAAGGAACCAAAATTAGTCCCAATAACCATGACCTTGAGTATGCCTTGTGAACATAACTAATAACTGCAAGAGTAACTAATGTCAATCCACATTGCTGAACATACTAAATCAATAACATATAGTAACATAATTAAATTGAAACATTATATATATCTGATAAAATGAATTCAATGCAAATAGTATATCTATTAGGATAAAATGAATCTAAGGTGAACATAAATTGTAATACAACATAATCATAATAGCTACCTAAGATATCTCATATCTCAACCATTTACAATAGAACAAATCATCACCCATCATTAGTCCAAGTGATGTCAAACATTTAAAAAAATTATAAATCAAATACTGGTAAGGAGCCATAAGGTTAGGTCATGACATCCTCCCCTCCTTAAATAGGAGCCATCATGGCTACTATCAATAGTCAAGAACAAAATTCTCTCAAGATGTATAACTAAACTAATTTTTACTACTTCACAATAAATCCACCCATTGTGGGGTGGAAAATGCCTCAGCCTTACCCTTTTGGCATTCTTATTTTCTTCCCTTAGGATAGCCATTTTTCCATTCCCTTAGGCCAAGTAATGACTTCCTTCCTACCTTAATGTGTCCTTTATGACATTGATATGGTAAAACAACACTTATGAAATATAATACAATGGAATATTCCACCCAAAAACCTCAACTTGGTTGGAAATTTTTTAATCTCATGACATAAAAGGCCATCAATAACTTTAAAATCTGATAAAACTAGCTGCAATAAGTTCATCAAACCCAATATGTGTACATGAGTCAACAAAAATTCTAAGGTAATGGTTTTTAATTTCAATACATCACCATTGCTATTAACCATTGTAGACATTTATGAAGATGATAATTAACATCACAATCATACAATGCTCCAAAACACAACTTATACCTACCTTAATATTCTTTCCAACAAGGGTGCTAACGACACTCCCAAGTAGGAAAATATAGTCAAAGAACCAAAAGTTATAAATCAATGTCTAGACTAGATTAACAATCTCAACATAAAACTTGACTAGATTCATAATCATTTGTGTTAACACACACAAACATGTAGTATGAGGTCAACAATCATAATCATCCAATCACACTATATTATAACCAAAATCTCAAGTTAATAATGGAATATTCCATTAAAAACATTATGCTACATGCATAATCTTAAAAACATTCATTACAAAGTGTCCTTACACAAAGGTGGTGATCCATACTATTATGGTTACTCTAATACATCATCAATCATTCACGAGTTAGTGCAGTGTCCTGCACCAATCATACTGAACATCAAAGAATCCATACCAAGCATTACATGTAACCCAAATTATTAAAACATGTTCTCCAACACTTGTGAGCTCACATGATGTTCTAGGGATAGCAATCCCACTATAAAAAATCAGCCATCTGACATCCTTACCCAAATTTCATCACTCTATCCAAGACTCAAGTGGGTATCTAAGATTTTAAAAACCACCTAATTAGGGATTTGTGTTTCTCTTTTTTAGCATAAAATCATCATACATTCCATTTATTATTTTAAAACAAAATATAAATATTTATCTCAAAATATATTTAATAGGTATAACTAAAAATAAAACCTGAACCATAACATATTTTCCCTTATAGGCCAACACATGCATGTATTTCAATAAGTACCAACTTGCTAATTTTACATAAATGTCTAAATTTTACCAATAGTTAGTGCTTCACAAGGATATAACATTAGAATTTTCATAAGGGTTTCTCCTACCAAAACTACGAAGATGTGGTTAAAGGAATGCTACATCCATAAAATTACCATTATGCACAAATATTTCATGGCCAAATCCTGGCCCAAGTGGTGCACACATTGAATGAATCATGTGGCTACTTATGCAAAAGGGAAAAGTGGACTTTTAGCCTACAAGATATTCCAATTCATGAATCATACCTAGTCAAATCATTTTAGATGTAGTGCTTCTCTACCCTCAACCTCATATTTGTACCAATACTCAATACTAGAGTAGTGATATGGGATTACACCATACAACACAATATTATACCTTGGCATATTTCAATCAATTTAAGTTGGTTTTTAAGAGGGCAAAATACATCACATGAGTAGCTTATGGTCACATTACCAGATACCAATATGTTAACAACATGAAGTCACCTTTATTTCATCACATGTATACAAAACACACATACAACAACTTTAAAAACATAGATCAAAGTGTAAGGTTCACATGGTTGATTTTAGGAATGGGAGATCTCTTCACACAAGTAATTTACTATAATTCAAATGTTCAACCATTAATAACATATAATCATGTATATAAAATGCTCACACAACAATGTTGATATCAAGAAGAAAATGTGAAAACCTATAAGGTTAAATACATGCACATGGTATGGTAAAGATACAATTTCTCATGATTTTACATAATCAATGAAATGTAATAGTTTACACAACACATAACAATTTTTTGAACAAGGAGGAACCACATGGAATAGATCATGCATAAATGACTCAGGTGTTCTAATAATTATGCCAAGGTATTTTCACATCACAAGAACTAATACACATGATGATAAAGCACAATGGTCAATGACTCCCATCAAGTCACCTGATGCCTAAATGGTATCTAAATGACATCAATATCCATCATATAGGGTAATATTATAAGTCCTAATGATCTTGGATTAGAATAACCTTCTCTTAAGGAAGGTTGTGTTGGAATACTTCTCATAAAATCTATCTCCACAAGTTTTTAAATTCTTCCAAGAATTTTTATGCAACATGGATAGATAGCCCATGCTACCTGATAATAATAGGATATCCCCAAAACTCTCTAATTTCCCAAGCAAGTCAATCACACTCACCCACTAAGCCCTCTAGGATTGAGCCATATCCTTATACCTCCAATATATTATACTTAGCATTATTAGATAGCTCACTATTGCAAGTTATCAGTGGCCACCAAGACATTGTCCTATTATTCTAACAACAAGCTTATTTCATCATTATTCTAATTGACTTAATGCAACAAGTCAAAGGTTGAATGGTGATGTTTGCTTTGATGCAACACTACTTTTGGGAAAGGGTGCACTTAGCCAAGGCACAAGGTGAATGCTAAAACACTACTGTGGGAATTAAAATTTACTATAATCATCACGTTTGGTTGAAATCATAATAAACATCCACATAGATGTAGGACATATCTATATCACACTAGACATCCCCATAGGTGTCAAAACATAGACAAACTCTAATTATGCAACCTCATAGATGCTTAATTCAACCAGGATCAACTTAAACATCCCCATGGATGTAAAACATATCCATGGTTATCATAACATCCTCATGGAAATCAACCTATCCATGATAAAAATAATCATAATAGATATAAAACATATCTATGATCGAACAAACATCATAGATGTAAAACATATCTTTTATCAGAAAAATCATTCCACACACTTAATTAAATTTCATCCTTTTGGAGTTATGAAGCCACATGCTTCTCCATTTAACTCAAAAGAGGACAAAAAGATAAACAAGATCAATCTCTAATTCAACCCAAGATGCTTCTCCTCAAGTAGAAACCCCAAGCCTTACTGATTTACCTAAGTAAATCATATACTCTCACCCTATACAACCTTCTAGGTCTAAACCTAACCCTCATTCTTCACAAGGTCATAATGTTTTAAGAATCTATTGATAACTCACCCATACAAGATAACAATAGATACCAAAAATCATTTTCTTAATTCTAAGGGCAAAGTGGTTATCACCAGTCTCCCATCGACTTGCCCATACAAGTCAATAGCTAAAAAGTGGTGATTTCCCCAATACAAATTGAATAGGGAAAGGCTGACCTAATCAAGGCTACAAGTAAGCATAAAAAATTCATTACTAAAATATACCAATTTATACACACACATACATTCCATAATGCAGAATTTATAGTACTTTAGGATTGCATAACAAAGCACTATTGAACTCACCTAAGAGGCTAAGTTCCTTTATAAAGGTCATAACATACCCTTATAAAATCATGTAAAACATATATTTTTCCACACAAGGTATATAACATTAACCATGTTTTATTATTCACTCAATCATACAATGTGCCAATTTAATCTCAACAAGGCAACATAACCATACAAGTGTTACTCAGCCATCTACATGCATACACATACATGCTGATATAAAATGAGCCTCCACAAGGATATGAACATCTACATTATGTGTATTTAAATCCACCCAAAATTATATTATGCAAACACAACCCTTTTCAAGGGTATGCACAATCACACAAAAGCTCAACCAGATATTTAAGTATATGCTAAAATTAGTTTAGTATGTCTAAAACTCATCCAAAACTTTTAAATCAAAAGCTCTGATACCATACGAGGTAATCCAAAAAAAATTGGAATTAAATTTTAGAGTACACAATTAAATGGTGTTTGGGGCCCATTGCATAGCTTTAATATAGTACAATGCAACTCAATAATCAATACATAAAGTAGTAATAGCCAATAACCAATATCCCATTTATTCCATTATACAATGCTAATGACCTAAAGTATTAAATTAAACATATCAAGGAATTTCTTTTTGTCTATTTTCTATAAATTAAAATATTATAAAGAGAAGTACAACACTTAAGCATGAAGATCCAAATGTCCAAACATAATAATTCCTCTCACTGGCATGCTTAGGTAAGGTCTTACCACTTTGTGAGATCAACTAGTGGATATTTCTAACCCACTAGCAAGCCAACATAGAAAAAACTAATGAGTCATCATAGCATTATGGGATTCACCCAAGTAAGAGCTAGTCCTTATGCTACCCCCATTATATCACTTTACCAGAAACCAAGTTCCTTAAGGATTATTGTACCAAATTATTGCTTACTTGTTCTTTGGTTAAATATCATGTTATTGAATAAAACATAGGCATTCAACCTAGCCAATTAACATGTGCACCCCATACAAGATTCAATACTTAAGTAATTTTATCCATTATCATGAGTGGCCAAAGGGAAAACTCATAGCTTGGTAACTTATAACCAAGGTGGATAATTCAATCATATATCCAAGTGTAAACATTAGTGTTTCCATAGCTTATTAAATCCTCATCCTTATTTTGATATTACATTATGATCACAAAGATTATTCACATTTTAATAATCAAAACACAAGTTATATCAAGAAATTCATTGTTAAGGTACGCTTAAACATTGAATTACATACATCCACCAATAATCATATGACCATGTGCCTCATACATGCATTAATAACAATGTAATTGGCATTCCATTAAGCAGAGAATGAATTCAAAACAACTGAGATAACAAACTTACTCAAAATTTGCCAATAATCTGAAATCCAACAACACCTTATTGGTGTGATCCATAATCCATAGTATAGGTCCATATACGAAGATCATTAATCAAGATTTATTTTATTGCTTATATAATCCAAATAATCTCACTTAAAATGATACCAAAATCATCAGGGAAGGCAATACTATAATGAAGACCACATTACTTTTAATAATTAAGAAAAATAATTGCATAATCCAATTACAACAATTTGGTATTTCTATGATTATAAACATTCCATGAGTCATAATTTCAATTGACAATGCCTTAAATAAACACTACCATGTGATCAAAAGGAGTTGATAATAAGGTTGAAACATAAAAAATAGAGAAAACATTTACTAACCATTGGCATCCCCTCACACAAGGATGTCATCAGTTTATATATATATATATATATATATATATATATATCCTTTGGTATCCATCTTATTTCACCTAAGTGTAAGAGTGTTGTAGCCTATGTGTAAGCACCTCAAGCATAATTCAAAAGCAAGGATTCAAATGTGTAATTATAATTTATTATAAGTGTAACAACACCAAATACCAACCATGCTCAACATAATGAAACACTACATACCAACCACACATAAATCATGATGCCCACATAATTTATAAATTCACATCACCATGTACCCAATTCCAATATATAATAATAGATGATTCATGTGTTTAATCTTTTCCAACAACATATTACAACCAACAAATTCTATTATTATATATATCTAAGAAGCAAGATGGACTAGTATCTAATGCCAATCAAGTTTGACATAATAAGGTAATTGTTGGAGGCAATGTGAATAAAATCCAATAATGGGAATAACCAACTACAAGGTTGAATATACATATTTTCTACCCTAACTAGTAAATATAAAAGTCTATTAAATTACATTAAATCTTAAATATAATTTCTATTTTAAAATGAAATTTGTACAACTTCAAACATATTCCACATCAACAAGTGAATAACTATGTTATCCCAATGTGTATACTATAATATACAAAAATTTAAGCATAACATACTACATAAGAGTTATAGATATGGTTTTAAAATAGAAGTGGAACCCAAAATAAATGCATATCAAGGAAATAAATTCAGTAGTATAGATATACAAGAACCATGTTACCATATTAATTCATGCCCACTACAAATAACATAAAATACAATATTTTTTTTTCTAACTTAATAAATGTTAAAATGTTACATAGGTAATAAAATGTAACTATAATATAAAATGGGTAAACAAATACAATCCATCATGCCAAATAATAATTAGTTACCAACTAACATGGCAAAGAAACATGCCACTACATGCAGGTTGAGGTACATCAATGGAGAATGATGAACATAACAAGTGGAACCCCCTTCAAAACTAGCCCTATGGGCCCAACCATCGATCGGCATTACCACCCCAGCCATCAACTTGGTGGAGGGTTTCAACAAAAAGGTACTTGGGTGAGGTAAGAGGTATACAAAGATATTGAGCCACCATTAAACACTTACAAAAACATTCAATAAGACAAGAGAAAATAAGGTAGGCAACATGAAAACCTAATCACCAAACAAGCTAGTTATCTTGAACAATACCCAAGGCATCCATCAATCTTATACGAGATGATTTACATAATAAATCATGATCTATCATAGCCATTTATCAAGACCAATAGGTCTATCCAAGTCTATTGGTTAACCCAAGAGGCTTACCCAATGTAAAATAAATTGAATATGATTGCTTAAATCCACAATAGCTAAATGAACTCATCCAAGTATAGAAGAGGAGGTACAATCAGTCATAAATAAATAAAACTTGGTTTGGCTTATAATTAGCCATGTAAAAGCAACAAAAAAATAGAAACTCCAAGTGGATTTGAGGCATATTATAACTCCTTGAAACCCATCTCAATCAAAAAAAATTAAAGAAGATCTCCATTCCAAAATTCTACCATTTTAGAATGCATCAAATGCCAATACAAAAATATAATTTAGCATTCAGGTGAGTTTAGTGAGCAATGGGAACACAATTCCAAAAATATCCAATCAATGAAACAATATGAAATCCAATTTATCACCTCTAAGGGTTAGATCAGTATGGATGGATTTTTTTTCCATTCAAGGTAAAACAATCCCAAATGGTTACATTTAATAGACAATATAGGGTCAGATAAAGTCTATGGGATTTTCATTAAATGAGAAAACCATCTTGAGAGACTATCAATGTACAAAAGTTGACTTGTCTAATAGATTAATAGAGTTTCATAAGGAATGTACTAACTATTAATTTCTATGCAAGTGGAAAAATATCACATCCAAAGTAAGTGACTATGGGTTGTAATAAAGTCAAACCACTATAAGCCATATTTTCCCTATTTAAGATTAAAATAAAATATATTTGAATACCATAATCCATAGAGTTAAAGTATGAAATAATATGCATTTATGAGGAAAATCCCCCTTTTCATTTCATCTTACATATTAATTTTTTATTATTAAACATGACTGGGATATCACCTAATGCCATAATGGTAGAAACCCAAATCAAATCACCAGCCAATAGCTCAAGGGTGAAGCCCACAAATCTAAAATTTGGAATAATAAAGTTTAATAATGTTGCTAGTCCATAAAACCTCCCTGCCAGATTATTAATAATAGGTATTTAAAGTAATATACGTAGGAATAAATAAAAAAATTTAGTTACTTGAAAATTTGGAAGGCCACCATGGATGGAAGAATCCCTTTTTCCATACTTTTTTCTCTTCTTTTCCTCTTCTCTTCTGCATTGTGGCCTCCCAAAACTATGCCATTCCCTTTCTTTGTGCTCCATGCCAAGAACACAACCTCTCATTTCCACCCAGGCTAATTGTCTTTTCCCCAAGGGCAAAGATTCCCTCTCTTTGGCATCAGTCGATGAAGCCCAAACCCTAGGATGCAACAAAAATAAAATAAAATAATATTGGTCCCTATTCCCCTCAATTAATCCAACATAGAGTAACAAGAGATCCACACAAACAAAATGTAATTTGGAAATCCAAGGCTAAAACAATGAAATTTGAGCCAACATTTGATCTTGCATTAAAGAGGAAACATAATCTCATCCATAAATTTAATATTTATTTATCAACCTGAGTATACAGAGCATTCTGACATTGTTATGGATTAGGGAGAGAATACAATGTTTCCTTTTATCTTAATTTATTTTCATATAGGCATTCAAAGAGCCCCTAGTTCACCATTTTCAATTCTTAACAAGGAGATAAAAACACCACACCCCATAGGGTTTCGACCCTTGCCCCCACTCATTCCAAAATGGGCAAAAAGATTAAAAATAATTTTGGGGTAAGTCAACATCGCATAACCCAATAAGAGATGCCAATAATAATAATAATAATAATAATAATAATAATAATAATAATAATAATAATAATAATAATAATAATAATAATAATAATAATAATAAAAGTATAATACTCCTACCCATTCCCTCAGTCGATCCTTCCTAATCGCTTCTTTTAAAAACTAACAAATAAATAATAAATAATAAATAATAAAAATAAAATAATGTTTTTCCCAAAATAATAATGCCATACCAAAAATAATAACCCTAATTACTTAAATCTTAATGCAATTAATAGAATAATAAAAATAATGGAATTATTAAATAATACTAAAGATTAAAAAATCTATAAAATGATATTAAGCAAAATTATTAAAATAAAAATAAAATAACCAAGGCCATAATTTGATAACACAGCAAAAAAATTCCTTAAATAACTAATTAAAAAAATCATTAAATCAATTATTAATAAAAATAAACAATAAATCTGTAAAATAATAATGATAATCAAAATCCTTAAGATGATAACAATAATAATCAAGTAATATCTTTGAATTACTAATAATGATTAATGAAACTCATAATATCGATAAAATCCTTGGTAGTTAATTGTCCACGAAGATATTACCAAGGTTAAAAGACGCATATGGGTCTAGTTGAATCCAACCAACCAAACTAATATGACAAGCCATTTCATACAACTTAAAATTTAGTGTCCACAACACTCAAAGAGGATAACTAAACACAAAGATAACCAAGAGCACAACTTCAAGCACATGAGGAACATGTAAGAGAAATCAATGATACCAAATTTGTTAACTCTAAACAAGGAACATAACAAAACCACACATGCATCAATATAAAGTGATACCAGTAAAAAAAATGATAACAAAATAGAATTATCAAAACTACAATGGCTCGATATCATATTATACATGGTATGCCTGTCAGAGTGACATTTTGACTACTTAATTGCCTACTGAGTATACTTGAGATTTTCAAACCTATCATTGAGCTTAGCTTGCTACTTGGTTACTTCATCCACCAAATAATATCATTGCTTAGTTAGCTCATCACCTAGTTACTTCATCGAGCTTAGTACATGAATGATGTCAATATAAATAATAATCAATCATGAATTTAGAATGAATCATTAACATGACCTAATATTTTAAGCATAGTCATCAATAGTTGAAAAAGGATCTAGAGTTAGTCTTGATAACCATGACCCTAAGTATCCCTTGTGAACATAACCAAAAGTTGTAAGAGTAACTAATGTCAATTTCTATCAGTGAACATTCTAAATAAATAACATATAGTAATGTCAATGAACTAAAAGAACATATATATTTTATAGAATGAAACCAATGCAAATAGAATATTTATTAGGATAAAATGAATCCAATGTGAACATCAACTACAATACAACATAATCACAATACCTACCCAAGATATCTTGTATCTCAACCATATACAATAGAACCAATCATCAATCATAATTAGTCCAATTTCTATCAAACATGATAAACAACTATAAATCAAATATCTATAAGGGGCCACAAATTCGGCTCATGACGTCCTCCCCTCCTTAAATAGGAGCCATCCTGATGACTATAAATAGTCAAGATTAAATTTCTTAGAAGATGTCTAACTAAATCAATTTTCACTGCTTCACAATATCTCCACCCATTGTGGGGTGGTAAATGCCTCAGCCTTACCTTGATGGCATTCCTTTTTCTATCCTTAAGACAACCATTTTCCATTATCTTAGGTTAGGTAATGGTCTTTTTCATGCCTTCATGTGTCCTTTACGACACTGATATGTCATAATAACACTTATGTAGCATAGTACAATCAAATATTCCACCAAACAACCCCAAATTATTTGTAAATTTTCTAATATCATGTCATTAAAGGCCATCAATAACATCGAAATCCATTAAAACTAATTATAATAGGTTCACCAAACCCAATATGCCTACATCAATCATAAAAAATTCTAAGGCAACAATTTTTAATTTCAATACATTACTATTTTTATTAACCATTCCATCCATTTATGAATATGATAATTAACATCATAAGCATACAGTGCTCCAAAACATAACTTACACCTACCTTAATATGCTTTCTAGTAAGGGTACTAACGACACTCCCAAGTAAGAAAATACTGCTAAAGAACCATAAGTCACAAATTGACTTCTAAACTAGATGAACAATCTGAGTATAAACGTTTAATAGAGTCATAATATTTTATGTTAATACACATAAACTTACAACATGAGGTCAACAATGATAATCATCCAATCACATTAGATTGCAATTAGAATCTCAAATTAAGAGTGGAATATTCTACTAAAAACATTATGCCACATGAATAATCTTAAGAATATTCATTATAGAATGTCCTTATACAAAGTTAGAAATCCATACTATTATGGTTACTCTAATACATCATCAACCATTCAAGGGTTAGTGCAACATCCCATACCAACCACACTGAACATAAGAGAAGACATACTATGCATCACATGCAACCCAAAGGCTTACAACATTCTACAGCACATGTGAGATCACACCATGGTCCAGGCATACCAATCCCACCATCCAAAATAAGCCATTTGAGGGCATCACCTAAATTACATCACTTTATCCAAGATTTAAGTGGGTACCTAAGATTTTAAACACCACCTGATCAAGACTTTGTGTTACTCTTTTCATTCATAAAATTAACAAACATTCTAGTTATGATTTAAAAAAAAAACAAAAATGTTCATCCCAAAATATATTTAATAGGTATAACCAAAAATAATACTTGAACCATATCATGTTTTCCCTTACAAGCGAACACATGCATAAATTTCAATAAGTACCACCTTGTTGATTTTGAATAAATGTCTAAATTTCAAGACCAATTAGGGCTTCATAAGGGTTGATTTTACCTCAATCAACAAGAGGTGGTTAGAGGAATGTTAGATCCATAAAGTGACCATTATACACTAATATTCCATAACCAAATCATGGCACATATGATGCACAATTTGAATGAATCAGGTGGGTACTTGTGTAAAAGAAAAAAAGTGGATTTTTAGCCTACACAAGACTCGACTTCATGGACCATACGCAATCAAATCATTCTGGATCTAGTGCTTCTCTACCCTCAAACTCATACTTTCACCAATACTCAATACTAAAGTAGTGATGTATGATCACATCATACAACACAACATTATACCTCGGAAGATTTCACTCAATAAAAGTTTGTTTTCAAGAGGTTAAAATACATCACATGAGTAGCTTACAATCACATTACCACATACCAATATGTTATAAAAATGAAGTCGCATTTATTCCATGAGATGTACACAAAATACTCATACAATAACTTTAAAAACATAGATCAAAGTAAGGTTCACATGGTTGATTTGGGAATCAAATATCTCTTTACACAAATATTTTACCATCATTCCACATTTAACCATTAACAACATAGAATCATGTATATAAAATGCTCACACAACAATGTTTATATCAAGAAAAAAATGTGAAACCTAGTAGGTTAACTACATGCACATAGTATGGTAAATATAAAATTTCTCAAGATTTTGCATAATCAATGAAATGTAATAGTTTACAACACACATAACAATTTTACATACAAAGAGGAACCACATGAAATAGATCATGCATATGTGACTTAGGTGTTCTAATACTTATGCCAAGGTACTTTCACATCATAATAATTAACACACATGATGGTGAAGAACTAGGGTCCATGACTTCCATCAAATCACCTAATGTCTAAATTCCATCCAAATGACATCAATATCCATCATATAGTGCAATATGATTAGTACTTGGGATCTCAAATTAGAATCACCTTCTTTTAAGGAAGGTTGTGTTTGAACAAAGCCCATAAAATCTATCTTCATGAGTTTCATAATTCTTCCAATAATGTTCACACATAATGGATAAATGGATCTTGCTACCCGATAACAATAAGAGATCCCCAAAAATCTCTACTTGCCCAAGTAAGTCAGTCACACCCATCCACTAGACCCTTTAGGCTTGAGATGCACCCTTGGACCTCCCAAGATATTACACCTTAGTATCATTAGATAGATCACTCTTGCAAGTTATCAATGGCCACCAAGGCATTGTATCATGATTCTAACAACAAGCTTATATCACCATTCTTCCAATTTAATTAATCCAACAAGTTAAAGGTTGAATGGTGATGCTTGCTTTAACACATTACTTTTGGGAAAGGGTGAGCTTAGCCAAGGCGCAAGGTGAATGTGAAAACACTAATGTGGGATTTATAATTTATCACAATCATCAAGTTTGGTTGAACTCACAGTAAACATCCTCATGGATGTAGGACATATCTATATCACAATAGACATCTCCATATGTGTCAAAACATAGCCAAGCTCTATTTAGGCAACCTTGTGGATGCATAATTCATCTAGGATCAACTTAAACATCCCTATTGATGTAAAACATATCCATGGTTATCATAACATCCTCATGGAAATCAAATTATCCATAAGAAAAATAACCATCATAAATATAAAACATACCCATGATCAAACAAACATCATAGATGCAAAACATATCTTCATCATAATAATCATTCCACGTACTTAATTAACTTTTATCCCTTTTGAGTTACAAAGCCACATGCCTCTCCATTTAACTCAAAAGAGGCCAAAAGAATAAACAAAATCAATCTCTAATTCAACCCAAGATTCCCCTCCTCAAGTGGAGATCCTAAGCCTTACTAATTTACCTAAGTAAATCAGATAATCTCACCCTATATAGACTTATAGGTTTAAGACTAACCCTTAGTCCTCTTGAGGTCATAATTTTCTAAGCATCTATTGATGACTCACATATACAAGTTAATAATAAATACTGAACATCATTCCCTCAATTCTAAGAGTGAAGTGGTTATCACTAGTCTCCCATCGAGTTACCCATACAAGTCAATAGTTAACATGTGGTGTTTTCCCCAATGTAAATTGATTAGGTTAGGGTAGACCCAACCAATAATATGGGTAAGCATAAAAAATTCATTACAAAAATTTACCAATTTCTACACACACATACATTCCATAATGCAAGAATTTCTAGTACTTCAAGCTTACATTACCAAAAAGTATTTAACTCACCTAAGAGGTTAAGTGCCTTTATAAAGGTCATAACATGCCATTCTCAAATCATATAAGACATATATTTTTACACACAATGTATATAACTTTAACCATGGTTTAGAATGCACTCAATCATATAATGTGCCAATTCAAACTCAACAAGGTAGCATAGCCATATAATCGTTATCAAGTCATCTACAGGCATACATATACATGATGATATAAAATAAGCCTCCACAAGGATATGCACATCTACATTATGTGTATTTATATCCACCCAAACATATATTATGCAAACACAACCCTTTGTATGTGTAGGCAAAATCACATAAAAGCTCCACCAATTTTTCAAGTATATGTTAAAATTAGTTTAATATGTCCAAAAATCATCTAAATTTTTTAAAGTGTAGGATCTAATACCAGATGAGACAACCCAGAAACAATTAAAATTACCTTTAAGAGTACATAATGAAATGATATTTGGGGCTCTCTACATAGCTTTAATGAGGTATAATGTATCTCATCAATCAATATATAAAGTACTAATAGCCAACAACCAACATTCTATTTATTCCACTAGACAATACTAAGGAACTTAAGTATGAAATTAAACATATCACGGAATGTATTTTTGGCCATTTTCTATAATAAAAAATAAGATATAGAGAAGTATAACACTTAAATATAGAGGTACAAATGACAAAACAGAAGAATTCCTCCCACTAGCTTACACAAGCAAGGTCTTACCACTTTGTGATATCAACTAGTGGATATTTCTAACCCACTACCAAGACAACACCAAAAAAAAACTAATGAGTCATCGTAACCTTCTAGGATTCACCCAATTAAAAACCAGTCCTTATGCTACCCCCATTAGATCATTATACCATAATCCAAGTTCCTTAGGGATTTCTACACGTAATTATTCCTTACATATCCTTTGGTTAAATATCATGTTATCAAATAAAATAGAGGTGTTTAAGCCAAACAATTAACATGCATAATCCCACATAAGATTTAGTACTTAAGTAATTTCAGCCATTAGCATGAGTGACCGAAGGGAAAATTCATAGCTAGGTAACTTATAACCAAGGTGGATTATTTAATCATATATCGAAGTGTAAACATTAGGTTTTCCATATCTTATTAAATCCTCATCCTCATTTTAAGATTATTTGCTGATCACAAAGATTATTCACTTTTTAATAATCACAACGCAAGGTATAGCAAGAAGTTCATTGTCAAGGTATGCTTATAAAATTAAAGAACATACATCCACTAATAGTCATATGACCATGTGATTCATACATGTATTAATAACAATGTCACCGACCTTTCGTTAAACAAAGGCTAAATTTAGAACAACTGATACAATAAACTTATTGAAAATTTACCAATAATCGAAAATACTACAAGACCTTATTGGTGTGATCCATAATCCATAATATAGGTCCATATAAGAAGATCATTAATCAGGGTTTATTTTATAACTTATGAAATAGAAATAAGCTCACATAAAATGATACCACCATCATTAGGGCAGCCAATACTATAATGAAAATGACATTTATTTTAATCATTAGGAAAACAAATTACATAATCCAATTGCAAAAAAATTATATTGATATGATTATAAAAATTCTACGAGTCAGAATTTCAATTGACAATGCTTCAAGTTAGCACTACCATGTGATAAAAAGGAGATGACAATAAAGTTGAAACATAACAAAGGGAGAAAGCATCTACTAACTATTGACATCCCCTCACACAAGGATGCCACCAGTATATATATATATATATATATATATATATATATATATATATATATATATATATATATATATATATATATATCCTCTGATATGCATCTCAATTTAGCTAAACATAAGAATGTTGTAGCCTATGCATAAGCTCCTCAATCATAATTCAAAAGCATGGATTCATATGTGTAATGATAATTTTAAAACAAGTGTAACAATGCCCATTACTAATGATGCTTAACATAATGAATCATTACATACCAGCCACAAATAAAGCATGATGCCCACATAATCTATAAACTCACATCACCATGTATTCAATTCCAATATATAATAATAGATTATCCATGTTTGTAATCTTTTCTAGCTGCATATTACAACCAAGAAATTCTATAATCATAAATATATAATAATCAAGATGGACTGGTAGCTAATTCCAATCAAGTTTGACATAATAAGGTTATTGCTGGAGGTAATGGGAACAAAATCCAGTAATGGGAATAGCCAACTATAAGGCTGAATATACATACTTTTCACCATAATTGGTAAATATAAAAGTGTAGGAAATTACTAGAAATCTTAAATATAATTGTTATTTTAAAATGAACTTTTTATAATTTCAAACATATTACACATCAAGTGAATCACTATGTTATCCAAATGTGTATACCAAAACATATAGAAGTCTAAGCATAACATACTACATAAGATTTATAGCTATGGTTTCAAAATAGAAGTGGAACCCAACATAAATGCATATCAAGGAAAGAACTCCAATGGAATAGATATTCAAGAACCATGTTACCATATTCATTTCTGCCCACTACTAACAACATCGAATACACTATTATTTTTTCCAACATAGTATATGTTAAAAGGATACATAAGTATGAAAATATAACTGTAACATAAAATGAGCAACCAATTATAATCCATCATGCCAACTAATAATTAGTTACCAACTGACACAACCAAGAAACATGCCACTACATATAAGTCCAAGTACATTAATGGAGACTAATGAATCTATCAAGTGAAACACCCCTCAAAATCACCTTATGATCTAAACCATTAGTAACACTTACCACCCCAACCATCATCTTGGTGGAGGGTTTTGACAACTAGGTACTCGAGTGAGGTAAGAGGCATACAAAGACATTGTGACACCAGTAAATTCTTAAAAAAACATTCCACAAGACAGGAGAAACTAAGGTAGGCAACATGAAAAAATAATCACCCAACAAGCCAGTCATCCTGAGTAATACCTAAGGCATCCATGAATCATATAGGAGATGATTTACATAACAAATCAAGATCTCTCATATCCATTTAAAAATATTGATAGGTCTAGCTAAGTCTATTGCTCAACCCAAGAGGCTTACCCAGTGTAAAATAAATTAAACACAATATATTTAATCTATAACAACTAAATCAACTCATTTGAGTCTAGAAGAGGAAGTATAATTATTCATAAAGAAATAAAACATGGTTTGGCTTATAAGTAACCATGTACAAGTAACATAAAACTAGAAACTCCAAGTGGATTTGAGGGATATAACAACTCCTTGAAACCCATCTCAGTCAAACAAATTTAAAGAATATCTCCATTCAAAAATTTTACTATTTTAGAATACATCAAATGCTAATTTAAAAATAGAACTTAATAATTAGGTGAGTTTAGTGGGCAAGGGGGCATGGTTCCCAAAATCTCCAATCAATGAAACAATATGCAATCCAATTGATTACATTTAAGGGTTAGATCAATATGGCTGGAATTATTTTTCATTCAATATAAAACAATCCCAAATGGTAACATTTAATAAACTATTTAGGGTCAGATAAATCATATGGGATTTCCATTAAATGAGAAAACTATCTTGAGAGATAATCAATGTACAAAAGTTGACTTGCCCAGTAGAATAATAAATTTTACAAGAAATATACCAACTAGTAATTTCTATGTTAAGTGTATAAATATCACAACCAAGGTAAGAAACTATGGCTGAAATAATGTTGAACCACTATAACCCATATTTTCCTATTAAAGATTAATATACAATATATTTGAATTCCATGCTCTGTAAAGTTCAATTATTAAATAATAGACATTACTGATACAAATCCTCCATGACATTTCATCTTATATATGATATATATTTTTATGAAACATGACCAAGATATTACCTAATGCCATAATGTTAAAAATCCAAATCAAATCACCATCCACTAGCTTAAGGGTGAAGCCCACAAATCTAAAATTTGGAATAATAAAGTTTAATAATGTTGGTGGTCCATATAATCTCCATGGAAAATTATCAACAACAGGCATCAACAATAATGTACCAAGGGGTAAATATAAAAACCTACTTACTTACAAGTTTGGAAGGCTATCATGGAGGGAAGAATCCCCTTTGCCCTACTTCATTCTCATCTTATCCTCTCCTCTACCCTACCTTGGCCTCCAAAAACTATGCCATTCCCTTTATTTTTACCCCATGCCAAGCACATAGCTTATAATTTACACCCAAACCGATCATCTTTTACCCAAGGGTGATGTCTCCCTATTCTTTGCGTAAGTCAATGAATCCCAAACCCCAAGATGCCACAAAAATAAAATAGCATAGATCCCCATTCTCCTTAGTCAATCCAAAATAAAGTAAAAAGAGATCCAAATAAACAAAATGCAATCTATAAATTCAAGGCCAAAATAATTAAATTTGAGACAATATTTGATCTTACATTAAATAGGAAACTTAATCTCCTCCATACATTTACTATTCATTTCTAAACCTGAGTATATGAAGAATTTTTACATTATTTTGGATTAGGGAGAGAATATAATGTTTCCTTTTGTTTTAATTTATTTTTTTGCATAAGCATTCAAAGAACCCCCAACTCCCCATTTTTCAATTCCCAACAAAGAGATAAAATCTCCACACGCTATAAGTTTCGACCCCTACCCCCACTCATTCCAAAATGGGTGAAAAGATAAAAAAAAACTTCTAGGATGAGTCAATGCATCCCAACCCAAAAAGGGATGCCAATAATAAAATTAAAAAAAGGAAATACTCCTGCCCATTTCTTGAGTTGATCCCTCCCAATCACTTCTTTTACAAGCTAATAAAAAACAATAAATAATGATGATGATGATGATGATGATGATGATGATGATGATGATGATGATGATGATGATGATGATTATGATGATGATGTTTTTCCCAAAACAAGAACACCATACCAAAAATAATAACCCTAATTACTTAATTCCTATGTGAATTAATAGAATAATAAAAAATAATAGAATTATTAAATAATGATAAAGATTAAAAAAATCCTTAAAATGATATTAAAAAATTTTATTAAAATAATAGTAAAATGACTAGGGTCATAATCAATCCACATAGCCAATGAAATCCATAAATAACTAATTAACAAAATCATCAAATCAGTTATAAATAAAAGTAAACAATAAATCTTTAAAATAATAAAGATAATCAAAATCCTTAAGATGATAACAATAATTATCAAATAAAATCATTAAATTAATAATAATGATTAATTAAACTCATAATATCTATTAATATTGTTGGTAGTCAATTATCCATGAAGGGGTTGCCAAAGATGTTACCAGGGTCAAGAGACCCATATGGGTCTAGTCGAGCCCAACCAATCAGGCTAATATGAGAAGCTATTTCATATAGCTTAAAATTTATTGTTGATGAAACTTAGGGAGGATAACTAAATATGAAGATAACTAATAGCACTACATAAAACACATGAGGAACATGCAAGAGAAATCAATGATACCAAACTTGTTAACTCCAAACAAAGAACAAAAAAGAACCACACACACATCAATATAAAGTGAGACTAATAAAAGATGAAAAAAGATAATAAAATAGAATTATCAAGACTATGGTGTCTTAGTTTCATATAATATATGTTATAACTATTGGAGTGACATTTAGACTACTCAACTGCCCCACAAGTATACTCGAGATGTCCAAACCCAACGTTGAGCCTAGTTCACAGCGTGGTTCTTGCATCCACCAAATAAGACATTAACAGGACTTGAATGATGTTGATATAAATAACAATCATTAATAAATTTAGAATGAATCAGTGAAAATAACTAATAATTTGATCATGGTCACCAATAGTTGAAAAAGGAACTAGAGTCAGTCTCGATAACCATGACCCTGAGTATGCCCTGTGAACATAACCAATAGCTGCAAGAGTAAGCAATGTCAATCTGCATCAATGAACATCCTATATCAATAATATATAGTAACATAACTAAATTAAGAAAACATATATATCAGTTAAAATGAATCCAATGCAAATTATATATCTATCAAGACAAATTAAATCCGATGTGAACATCAACTATGATACAACATAATCATAACAACTACTCAAGATATCTCATATCTCAACCATATTCAATAGAATAAATCATCAACCGTTGTTAGTCTAAATTCTATCAAACATTATAAACAACTATAAATCAAATATACAAGGTCGGGTCATGACATGACATTGCAAGTATTGTAAGATAGTTGTTTTGGATTATTTTAATTATTTTAAAAATGAAGAGGGAAAGTGACCAAAGTGAAAATAAAGCCAAAGTATATAATAATTCTTGGATAAGGGATAAAATAAGTAGCAATGAACTAAACAAAAATAATATGTGTAAAAATGGGAATGTGTAACTAATGGATTATATCTATAATGGGATGAATGTGTGTATAACAAATGGCATGATATGAAGGAATTCCTTTTTGTGAAGTGGAAGTGCCAAATATATATCCTTGTGAATATAAATAGGAATCATATGTTGTAACATATCCACATGAATCATTTCTCATATACCCATGTGAACATGTATCCTCAAGTGTAATAAGAGAATATATAACAACATGTACATGTGGTGAAACTTTGTGAAAAATATGTGATGCCTTAGGAGACTACCACCAGTTTTTATATGTCACTTTATACTTAAGATAATGTACCTTGATCTTTGGAACTAGCCAATTTTAATCATGTTTAACTATATCATGCTCATATATATATGGAGAAAATAAACTTTTTATGTGCTCATGATCATTAATAGGTGGATAAATTGATTTTGTAATATGATTTAGAATATGTAAATCAATCCATTCAATAGTTTTGTAGACTATTTCATTAATACATTACTTAAAATACATTCTAACCAATTATTTTTTAGGAGTAAATATCACTAGTTATAAAGGATATTTATATTGGATTATTGAAATTTTGACCCCTTGAATACCATGAATATATTTTAAACATTTATGCATTGTATAATTTATTACTCTAATGTTTTGTATCCAAGGTAATCTTAATAGTATATCAAATACCCATGTGTTTTGTATAACTAACAATAGATTAGGGATTATGAGGGTTCCCAATTTTAAAGGTAACACTATATGCCCAAGAGTATCATGTGTATACCCATAAAATTATTTGACAACTTTATAAGTATCCTATAAACATTTATTTGTATAACCAAGAGAGTAGATAACTATTATGATGCATGCATTTTTTCTTGACCTGTTGTCTATCATAACAATATGTATGGATTTATTATCACCATATGCTCAAATAAAGAGTGCATATCTATTTAAATCATCATCAATAACCTCACTTTCATTAAATCTAATAATAGGGTATTATGTTTTTTTTCTTGGAACTATACCAATGATGCTATCAAGTGGAATCTCATATGTGTAATGAGGAGGATGAAACATTGTATGCATAATATACTTCATAATTATCATTTTAATTTTTTTCTTCATGATTTGAAAAATCATCCTTTTACAATTTTAAATTTCAATTTTAATTTTAGTGTGGCTTAGCCTCTTTAGTAGGAGTGCCAATGTCAATAATATTATCATAAATTAGATCTTAATTTTTTATTTATTTCAGCTTGAAACATATATTCATGTAATGCAAAATACATTGATGTTAGTCATAATGTACATTATTGTCAAAGCTTTTATATTGTGATTTTTGTTAGGATTGTGGAGCTAAAAGCTTCACTGATGCAGACACGGAGGAGGTTGCAGGAGAGTTGCTGAGTGTCAGAGACACCGGCGTCGGTCAGGCCAACCGACGTCGGCAGGATAGGGCAGGAAGGCAACCGACGTCGGTCAGAGATTGGCCGGTGTCGGTGACCCCCAGGCGGACAGGGACCGACGTCGATCGCCTGTGTGGTTCGGACTGTGCTTGTTACGGGCAGTTAACTAACGAACCAAGTGTTTGCATGAAGAGATCTATTTTTAGACTGAGAGCTGCGGATCTAATTATTGTAATTAGATGTCTAATTATTGTTTGGATGAGATCTATATAATAGACTCATGGTTGTATTGGAAAAGTGTGCTAGGGAGTAAGAGAGCATAATTATAAGCTCCTTCTATGTGTGAGGTAGAGCAATGGTGCATTCCTCCTAGTGCCTTAGTACCAGGTGTGTTGGTGCTGGATTGGAGAGCCAGCTGGGTTCTTCAAGAGTGTAAGATCTTGGTCACAGTTGCATGGCCTATATAGGAGATCTACATGGTAAGTAAGATCGTTGATCTGTAGGTGTATGTGTGTGCAAGGTCGAGGTTCACAGGTGAGCAGAACCGTTGTTTCATTTGTAGGTGTGTAAGGTCATATAGACAGCAACACAACAGGGAGTAGTATCAGGCAGGATCTACTTGGAGTACAGGTGTGTACTCGGATAGAGCAAGAGGAAGGCAAGGGAGTTCCTTCCATAAGTATGGTCTGTTGAATTACAGGTTGTTGCAGATTCATGGGAGATCTACTTGAAGTACCTTGAGTACTTGTGGAGCACGTGGAGTGCTTGTGGAGTGCGTGGAGCACTTGTGGTGTGCGTGGAGCACGGGAGGTGAACACCAACTCTGTATTTGAGTTGGGTGTTGGGACCTGTGAGAGGGAGAGCTTTGGGGAGAAGAATTACTGTTCACTTGAGGTGTGGGAAACCTCTGTAAGGTGGTGGAGAAGAAGTGGCATCTTCTTTATTGTATTCTTTTCTGTATAAAGTGTTAATACAAGTTGTGTATTGTCTCTCATATGCTGTGTTATTCTGAATTCTAGTTACTTGGTGAATCTGGTTTATTTCCGCATATTAAGTTACTTGGTATTTGGTAATCAATTGTATGCTTCCGGTGTTTCGCAATCCTGACAAGTGGTATCAGAGCCTTGGTTGTAGGTTCTTGAGCTTGATACCAAGAAGTGGTATCAGAGCTAAGGTTGCAGGAAGCAGGGTTGTGTTTTGGTTACAGGTCACTCTCAGGGGTTTCTAATTGAGTGGGAGTAGAGCAACGATAGATCAAAGTAAGCTAAGAATGGAGGAATTGAAAAGCACAGACGGTTACTCACGGTCTGATGGAAAGAAAGAGCAGGTAAAAGAACATTGTTGGTTGGTAACAGATCAGCATGAAGAAACTGAAGATACAGATGTTGTAGGTGTTGTTGCACAGGATGTGTTTACAGGTTTCTTGGATAAAGTTGAATCTTGGATAAAAGATTCGGTTGCCTCTTTCCATGCAGCCCCAGGTAGAGGAGCTGGTAAGCCTTGCCAAAGAATTGGCAAAGGGGAAGTGAAGCTAAAATTGCAGGCGGCCAACACACAGGTGTTGATGAAGGTCATGCAGGTCCCAGGTTTGGAGATATGGCTAATTTCTTCAGAAAGATTGGGTGATGAGAGATGCAAAAAAACTCTCACAGTGGTAGCACTTGAATTAGCTGGTGGTAAGAAAATAGGTATACTTTATCTACTTGTTTATATTACTGATTTTTCTTCTATTGCGGAGACGTGGCTTCGTAGGCTTGGTCACATGAGCAGGAAGGAGATGCATGTTCTTAAGCGGAAGACAGATATATTTGACAGGCTTAAGAACTGGAAAGCCTTGGTGTTCTTGGAGGAGATGGCGGATAGAGTTCAGTGGATGAGGCTGGATACATCTGAGCAGAGCAGTTTAGACATGGGTTTTGATCCAAAGGAGATCGCGGGTAAAAAGTCATCACTCACAGGTGAACACAGACACCGACGTCGGTCAAAAGGAACCGGCGTCGAACAGACATGTGCCGATGTCGATCATGTGCAGATTGAAGCCGGAAGTGTCGGGCAGGGAAAGACCGACGTCAGTCATGGGACCGACGTCAGCAGTATGTAAGACCGATGTCGGTCAAGAGGACCGACGTCGACAGCAGGGACACTAGCGCTGGCAGGCTGGTAGTCAGGGACAGACGCATGGGTACCGATGTCAGTCGGATGCAGACTGTGGAGTGACCGAGGTCGGTCACTGTAACGAATTTTGGGTGGACAGCATGTTGTCAAGGAGTCTCAAACACCCATACGGAGGACTAAAGGTGTAAGTAGGCCCTCAAATTCATCGTTCCTCTTCTTTATACACGTTGCTGATTGTAGAGCAGGAAGGATCCAGGAAACAGGTGTGAGCTAGGCAGGGTTATGATGCAGAACCAGACGGGATTTTTGGTAGGTTTGCCAGCTAGATGAAAGCACAGAGATGAATGGATGCCTTAGTAGAAGAATAGAGAGAATGGATATGTGAGATGGAAGACCAGGCATATGGTCTTGAGAAGCTGCAGGACAGTGGTACTAGGTTTGACAGGTGGAGGACGAAGCATGGCTTCAGTCAGTGTCAGGTAACTACTATGGTTTGCCTTACCAGGTGGATGATGAGTTGCGACATCATTCTGTTGCTGTATGTGGATGGTATATTTGCTAGCAGGGTTAGTACATATAGGGTTTTGCTGAGCTAAGGGTAAGATTAGTTCAGTGGCATGTCATGAGGAGTTTGGAGCAGTGAAATTCTTTGACATGGGAGGCATGGAGATCACAGGTTGATTTTGTCTCGAGTGGGAGCTGATGTGAATCAGGTGTTGGCGAGGTTCGGGATGCAGAACTGGAGCACACTAAGGGCTGGATAGGTACAGTGTCTGAAATCACATGAGGTATGGTATAGACCTGAGTATTCCCATGCAGTGGGAGCTGTCAGAGTTAGGAGCCAATTCGGGGAAGTGGGTTCTCAGGTTTTCTGAGAGGGACCGGCAGTAGGTGTTGCTATGCAGGGTCAGGACTTCACTACATGGATTTGTAGGTTCAGATGTGGCAGGGTACTCGGATGATAGGAGGTACATCACAGGTTTTGTGGTGTGTTATCTTCAGGTGGGAGCTTGAAAAGGGATACAAACCAAGAAACAGATTAGACAGAGTACAGGTACAGGTACAATGCAGCTATTTATCTCCAAGTGGGAGATTGTTAGGATTGTGGAGCTAAAAGCTTCACTGATGCAGACATGGAGGAGGTTGCAGGAGAGTTGCTGAGTGTCAGAGACACCGGCGTCGGTCAGGCCAACCGACGTCGGCAGGATAGGGCAGGAAGGCAATCGACGTCGGTCAGAGATTGGTCGGCGTCGGCGACCCCCAAGCGGACAGGGACCGACGTCGGTCACCTGTGTGGTTTGGACTCCACTTGTTACAGACAGTTAGCTAACAAACCAAGTGTTTGCATGAAGAGATCTATTTTTAGACTGAGAGCTGTGGATCTAATTATTGTAATTAGATGTCTAATTATTGTTTGGATGAGATCTATATAATAGACTCATGGTTGTATTGGAAAAGTGTGCTGAGGAGTAAGAGAGCATAATTATAAGCTCCTTCTGTGTGTGAGGTAGAGCAATGGTGCGTTCCTCCTAGTGCCTCAGTACCAGGTGTGTTGGTGCTGGATTGGAGAGCCAGCTGGGTTCTTCAAGAGTGTAGGATCTTGGTCACAGTTGCATGGCCTATATAGGAGATCTACATGGTAAGTAAGATCGTTGATCTGCAGGTGTATGTGTGTGCAAGGTCGAGGTTCACAGGTGAACAGAACCGTTGTTTGATTTGCAAGTGTGCAAGGTCATATAGACAGCAACACAACAGGGAGTAGTATCAGGCAGGATCTACTTGGAGTACAAGTGTGTACTCGGATAGAGCAAGAGGAAGGCAAGGGAGTTCCTTCCATAAGTATGGTCTGTTGAATTGCAGGTTGTTGCAGATTCATGGGAGATCTACTTGAAGTACCTTGAGTACTTGTGGAGCACGTGGAGTGCTTGTGGAGTGCGTGGAGCACTTGTGGTGTGCGTGGAGCACGAGAGGTGAACACCAACTCTGTATTTGAGTTGGGTGTTGGGACCTGTGAGAGGGAGAGCTTTGGGGAGAAGAATTACTGTTCACTTGAGGTGTGGGAAACCTCTGTAAGGTGGTGGAGAAGAAGTGGCATCTTCTTTATTGTATTCTTTTCTATATAAAGTGTTAATACAAGTTGTGTATTGTCTCTCATATGCTGTGTTATTCTGAATTCTAGTTACTTGGTGAATCTGGTTTATTTCCGCATATTAAGTTGCTTGGTATTTGGTAATCAATTGTATGCTTCCGGTGTTTTGCAATCCTGACAATTTTGACATGTCTATTTACATTGGTTGAGAAAGAGATATTATATCTCATTAATGTAGCTTTTTCAACAATACATGGGGGATTTGATGGAAACCTTAAGAATTACCTCATTGGTAGAGCTTTTAATTTATGCTTTTGTGTTAGTTGTTAGATGAATTAACTATAAGCTTAGATTTATTCTTGATTTCATTGTTTTTGATATTATAATTTGGATTGTTTTGAAACAATGAATTTGAAGTAGAAGGAACATTTGAAGTATATTTGTGTGTTTTCAAAGTAACTAATTTGGCCTCATGCTCTTTGATTGTATGTCATAATTCATCAAAATATTTGAACTTATTGAACATAATTAACTCCTAAAGTGGAGATAGTGAAAATTGAATGAATATATCATTGAGCTCATTTTCAACCATTTAATTTGTCATTTTTATATCATAGTCAAGTATCTTAGAACATATTCACTAATTGTTTCATTAGACACTTGTTTCAGATTTGCGATTTGAACATATGATAGGTTTTCACCAGTTTTTTTATGAAGGTGATTTAGAAAACTATTTTATAAAGGATTGAAATCCTTTACTACTTAAAGAGAAAAAACATAAAACCATCTAATCACATATTATTGGATACTTCTTTAAAAATTCTTTGTCAATAATTTTTCATTATCCACATTGTCTAGACAAGCTACATGGAATGCACATAAATGTTGTTTAGGATCACATTTTCCTTCATATAAAGAAATATTAAGACCCAAGAAGGAAATTGGTGTGGATAGGATGAAATTTTGGGTGAAAAAAGGCTATTTAATAAGGAACATGAGTCCATAGAAGGGATAGCACAATAATTTTTTTTTTTCAAGTTGAGATAACTTGGATTGTAAGGCAAGAACTATATGCTCAAGAGTAGTATTTGTAGAGATAAGTGGGGTGAGGGGGTATAAGTAGCATGAGTAGGTATAGGAATAAATACTTTTTGTAAACCATATAATGTTTCCAAACCAAGGGATGATGTTATATAAGTAAATAGAGGTGTAGAAGCAAGAATGTATGCAATAATGGAATTAGAAACATTTAAAATACTATCTTGGGAACCTTTGTTTATTTCATCTATAGATACATATAAGAGTGAGTTAACATTTTATGGATTCTCATAATGGCATGGTTTAAATTTTACTACATCGGTCTCACGAGAATTTTATTGAGTGTTAGGTTATAAAATGAGAGACATAATGTGCGCTTAAAGAGGATGTGGATAAGCAATAGAAGATACTTTGAAGTTACATATTTAATAAAATATATAACATATTGTTCCTCTTATTCACAAGTTATTTTAAATTTTATAAAAAATATCATTTTTGGAGAAGGATATTGACATGATATAGTAGTGCAAACATTTTCAATCAGAATGCCATGAGATTGAAAAATTGTTTAGTATAGATTATTGATTAACTTGACATTGAATCTGTGTAAAAAAAAATCAATAGCATGGTTAAAAATAATAAAATATTTAACAATAAATTGCATCATCCTATGTAACCGATGAAATAAATATCTCATTATGAATATAATAAAATAAAAAAACTAATGTATAAGGGTGATCTAGGAAAGGGTGTAAATGATAGTATGGGATCTATAATACAATTGTTCATTTGTAGACAAGTGTCAACTCAATATTTCAAAGTAGTAACTATAAAGGCTAGGATAGGCTTTTATCCCAATATCTCTTATTTAAGGGTATGGTGAGAGTAACTTCCATAAAAGATACACTCTTCTCATATGCATCACAAATCAAATGAATAATAAAGTCTTATTATGGTATAAACAAGGGACCTTAGTTATTTTTAATATACTATGAGGTATGGGGAAACTAAAATCCAAGATTAGTGTTTTATAATGGCTTGAGTATTGGGGAAGTGCCCCTCTCACCATGGGGTCCATTAAATAGATCACTACTTACCCAATAATGCCAATTAATACGTAGTTTTAAAACCAATAGAACAAAAAATCTAAAAACAATTAGTAAGAAAATAAAAAATGAAGAGAAAAGGAAATTCAAAACAATTTTTGGTATAGATATCAACAAATTTCAACCCAATGATGAAATAATACACTTCATTGTAAGATGTTATCTAAGGTTGAAAGATAAATTTGTCAGTGTTAGATTAAATGCAAGGTCAAATAAGATTGACTTCTAATGTTATATTTATATCCAAGGTTGAAATTTATTTTATTATTTTATTAGTAATGTATAGATTTTTTTAATGAAATCCTAGGATAAAAATTAGGTAAATGATAATCAATGTTCTTATAAAAAAATATGGCTTCACCAGAATATTAAGTTGTTTATTTTTATTTATCAATTACATTATATAAACAAATAAACCACTTAAATATGATAAGATAGATAACATACATAATCTAAATGTAGGCTATAGTAATTTACAAAATTTGAAATGACTTATGAATAGTAAATTGACACACAATTATGAAAATCTAGCTTGGGCCTGAATTATACTCATTATGCAAGCATAATACTGATCTAGAATGTATTGAGAAGATTTAAACACTATGTCACTACCAAAATTAGAATCTCAAATTGTATTATAATAATGACATAGTTAGAGGACATTTATGTACTATAAACTTCTATGTTGACTATGAACATGTTCTGGTTCAGTGTGTAATTGATGTTTTTGTGTGATAATCTATGGATGTTTTGGAGAATTTACTAATTATTTGCATGTGTCATTTTACCACATGGAAGACATGAGCAATATAAACCCTATATCTTACACAATAAACCAAACAGGGATCAAATAAAAGGGGGGGGGGGGGGGGGGTTGTGGGGGAATCAAGAAAGGGGAATAGTCGATCTATCTTTAGTAAACCTCACATATTTTAAATAATGCATACATAAATGGAAAGTGCCTTAGGCTAATGAAATAGACATATTTAATTAAATTATTGATAATGAGTGCCATTGACTTATAATAAAGTGACATTAGATTTAGCCTATTATTATTATTATTATTATTATTATTATTATTATTATTAATATTACTATTATTATTATTATTAATAATAAAATATAATTAAAATTGTAAATATTAATAGTTTTTTATTAATGCATAATATAATTTCCAAGTGATTGTTAGATGTAATTTTAATAACATTTATGTGCTTATATACAATAATATTTGAAATATTTTAATTAACTAAATTTGATAAAAGTGTGGGAGGGGTAGTATGTAATGTATGAAATTTAAATATTCACCATTGGAGCATGGGGGACAAGGTTGAAGTAGTGGACAAGGCTATGGGGTAGCCATGTTAGCCTAGTTTGGTCCTATCCTAAAAACACAAATACTATTTGGATTTTGCTAACAGTAACTTTTAAGAAAATTATGGATGATTGAATGATTTTTATAGTAATTACAAGGCAAAATATATAATAGTGAAGACCCTTGTATGGATTACAATTTAATGGAATGGTGAATAGGCCAAGTAAGGTAAGTATGTAAATATAAAACATTGTTAAGCACTTATATATTAAATTTTACTATTTACATGTATCTTGAGGTGAAATTTATGGGGTTTTAAGAACACAATGTATGTATATTTAATTTAATTATTCATAGATAACATCAACATTAGCATTTGATTGAAGATAATACATTTGAGATGCTTCACGATTAAATTATTTTATTTATTGTCTTTTAGACTCACTGAGTTGATTTTAACAAATTTGTCTTTGTATTTTTATTATAAACACATATTGATCATATTGAAATGTTATTCGACCTATTCTCATCGTATTTACATGTTTTTGATGTATTAAATCCATTTTTTTAACTATCAATTTGAACCTGTGTCTAACAACTCTTTCTATGTCATTATTATTTCAAAATTTTCTTTGTTACTATATTTTTGCATCAATCATTTTATTATTTTCATATTTTATATTCCCTTTCATATTATCTTCATTGCTCCTCTTTTTAAAAATTAAACCCTAGTTGAGCAATATGGGTAAGTGTAGATAGTTGGATTCCAATTTGTGGACCTATTTGTGAATTCACCCCAAACATGTATCGATTAGTTTAATAACACACACATTTTATACACTTAAAAATGTATATGCATTACAAAATTATGAGTACTTTTTACATTGTATAAAATAACAAAATAAAAACTTGCTAATTTCATTTCATTCCACATTTCCTCACAAACCTCATAGTGAAAACTCAAAATGCACTCGTCTTCTCTTACCAAGAGGAACCAACTACCATTGCACACCACACTCATTTGATTTTTCCAATTATTTCAAGAAATTGACAATATCACGATGGAGGAAAGATAAGTAAACTAAATTCCTATCAATTAACACAAAATTTAGTAATTAATTTGGATTTTCAATTTTTTTTGTTAAAACCATTTTTTCACTTTATACAACTCATTGAAGAGAAATAAAAAAACCATCCTATCCCTCCTAATCCTCCTAGCCATCTTATAATTCCATAAGATTCTCTGGGTAGTCTGGATGATTTGGTCACACATATAGTAGAAAATAAAATAAAAATTGAAGTGATAATTAAGATAATGAGGGACCTATGTTAGACCAACACCCATTGTAATTCATTGAAAAATACCTTAGAATAATTATTAGGCAATGTTATGTCAACAATAGGTCAATTTGACAAATGGACATTTTATAGAGAGATGTAGGTCTTATTATGATAAAAAAAAAAGTTTCATCACGTGGCATGAGGGATCATAAAATAACAAAAGATAAAAATTATGCATTATTCACCAATTCATAAATGAATGCACTACCTTCATATCATTAAAATAGTTACCAATACAATGGTGCCAACATAATTTCATAAGAGATAATATTTGGGACTGATGGTGGATGGTATTTATTTACCTACCTTGTAGCAAAAATGAGGTTCCTTTGTACTTTTTAAGGAAACCATATTATGATTTTATCCTCAATGATATTCCTAATTAGTTTTGTTACTCAGAGGTTCAAGGTCAATGAAAAGGCTCTATGTAGGATACACTAGGTGAACATCATGTGATTAACTAACATGGAAGAGTCCCTATCCAAAAGTCACACTAGCATAATATAATCCCTCTAAAATAAAGAAGGTTGTTGATATTAACACTTTGTATGTGATTAATGCACTTAATGGTACACTCATTATACATACAATTAATCTTTCCAACACTAATAATGGAGAGGGTGCACATGGGGATGCTCTATTTAGCATTGATACCCAACCACACCATTTTAGATCATCTAGTGATATATGCACTAGAACTTAAAATGAGGATGGTGGTGATTTAGAGGAACTAGATTCTATGAATATAACTAATGATTTTTTGGCACATATATTTGATGTGAAGACATCTATTTCATGTCTGTAGGTTTTATATATTGGACATGCTAAATTTTAGATATATTTGTATTTAAAAGGTAATAGTTAATTTACATAGAAAATTAAATAATATATATGTAGTTTTTTATGTTATAAGAGGAGACAGTCCCATAATTTTCATATCTAGATTATGGGTCATCTACTAGTGCATATGTTTTTGTTACTTAACCAATGTATACATATATGGATTTAGTTTTACTTCACATACATTTTTTTTATGTACATATGATCAAGTATAGATCATATTTTTTTAGTTCAATTGATGACAATAATGGAGACTCTTCCATATATACAAGAAGGAATAGACATGGGAATTATTACTATGATTTCATCTAATATAAACTCACTGAGGTATGCTAACTTGTAATGTTTAATTCTAAATATCTATTTATTTTAATAATTTTAATTTATAATTATACAATTATAACTAGCATAAATGTATTATCTATGTCATGTAATTTGATGATGTCTAATAATCCCATTGAGTTGACGATCACGGAACCAACTAATGTTGTTTCTCCATTTTTCACTCCTGTGCATCATGTACAACCTACCATTGACCTTATTGAGTGTGACCATGATATTTTAGTAATTGCATGTTTAAATATTTTTTGTATCATTTTATAATTAATTAATGAACTTGGTTGCATGTATAGTATGCAAAGTTTATAAAAATATTTATATATGAATAGGTTTAACTATAAGTGAGCTATGAGCATAAAAGGACTTGTAAATTTATCTTGGAGGAATATGAGGCACTTTAGGAATTAGTTCTATGATCAAATCATTTGAGGAAAATCCTTCTATAAGTAAGGTAAAGAGAGGGATGATTTTTTATAGTAGGACATGTCTTACATGATGTACTTTATTGTATGCATATATTGAAATGAATGCCTTCTTAACATTGACACAACATTCTATTATGTTCACACTTTTTATTCCTTTGTGTGTGTGTGTGTCTTCACATTTTGTTGTGATAATCTTTTCATGTATAATTTGGCCCACATTATTATTACAAAACTAAATTTGATGGTTTTATGGTGATATTTAAATATGATCACCTTTAATATTTTTTTATTATAAAATTTTGAATAAAACAATATCATCAAAAAATAATTCAACTAAAATTGACATGTTAAAATTGATGGTATGGTTTTTGTACTATTATTGGAGATTAACTATTCTAAACTCACCACTATATTATTAGTAAATGATGATACTACCCACTCAATTATTTCTACTACTATAATCATGTCACCTAATGATTTAGTTCCCATTATTATCCTAGTTTGTAACATTTCAATGTCGAATACTATTTCAATTCATGTTGGTGTTCATGTGTCAGTTGTTAATAGTCCTAGTATTGTTCCTCTAGTTATTACATCCATTATGGTTGATATTGTTATTTACCCTAGGTTAAGCCCAAGTAATTATTTTATCATCATTTGATGTTATTTCCTCAAGATTTTCCTCCCCTATTACTATTTATACCAATAATGTGATCTCACAAGTTCTACAACCACTTTCTTGGCCTATAATCATGCCCACTCAGGGGATAGAGTACTAATTCCAGCCTTAAGAACCTCTCTTCAATTGAAATTTCCACTTCTTATATGTCCCCTTACAAATCCATCACTTTAAACATATTTAGATAGGAAAATCACATGTGATCCCATGACCATAACCTATGAAGCCACCCAATTAGCATATAGAGTACCCATTTTGGTTATAAGAGAATATGGAATTATGTAATAAAAATACCAAAATTTTATTGAAATTTTAATAAGATTATCTTACCTTCAAGAATATGAAATTATTTACTGATAATGCCAACCATGTACATATAATATCTTATTTGAAACCACTAACCTAAAAAAATATGTTAGTAAGTAATCACAATCAGAATTTATATGTATTATCTACAAAATCAATAAGATTTGATAAAATTAAATACATTTACCTTTTATAACTCAAAATACCTTTGAACTTCAATACAATGAACCACTAGGATCTACTCTAATCATGATAATATCAATAATTTCTTCATGGTAAGACTCATGCACCTTCCATAGATTCTCATTTAATGGCCTCCACTAATATTTGACAAATGTAACATTTTTTTTGAGAACTAAATTTCAATATTGTAATATCTTCTTATGTATTTCATAGTATTCAAACAATTATACATTTGAATTTATAATAAGATATCTCAAATCCAAAGTCTAGTAACTACCACATACCTAGTGGGGTGGTCAATGTTTTTCATGTTTGTGACTGAGGAATTCAACTTATTTTTTTGTTTACACACTAACATTAGTAGTAATCTATTCCATATTTATTTTTTTTAATTAAAATAGCTTAAAAAACATGCCCTACATCACAAAATAAAAGATTTTTTTTTAATAATTATGTTCATAGATATTGTGAAGCTAGTAAATAATGATCAATCTTATATATGGTTGCATTATATTAGATTCATGGTTAAATTCATGTGATGAATTCAAATATATAAGTTGTGATATTGGTGGATCATGATATGTGTCTATTGGAAATAGAGATATAAATTTCCATTAATCCACACACTCTTGTGACTTACACTCATTCCAAACAAAGTCCACACATCCAGAACAAAACCAAACTTGATTCTACACCCACGACTAGACAAACTTGATGGCTTTTGATGGTGGGGAATAGAAATCTAGCTTGATATATATTTTCTTCCACTATGTACAACATAGAATGATGCAGATAATAATAGTGGGGATAAAAATATCAAAACATTTATAATATAAATGTTGGAGAAAGTGTTATTTTGGTTATGCAATGGACATGTATGTGCTATAATGCATATGAATTTGTATATGCATGTTATTTATACCTTTCATACAAGGGTTGTCTATGCCTTTTGTTCAAATATTTTTCTATATCTTATTTTATAATTACCTATTTTTTTTCATTAAATCAAAGTTGATTAACCATAAATTGTATCCTCTATAATTGATTTGGACTCAATTTAGCCCAAATGTCATTATTGAATGCACTAATTGCATAATTGGCTCTATCTTTGTTAAAATTAGGAATAATTGATCCAATAATCACATCTTATAGTCAAGATAGGCTTTAAAGTGACAAAAATTTGCCCCAATTGCCTTCATGGTTGTGACAGTTGGCTATATAGTTCATTATGTGATGCAATTAGAGTTGATTGATACCTAAAACACATCAAAAACAATTTAAATTAGGTTCACAGGGTTCAATTTAGCCTAAATAATGTCTCTAATTGCACCAATTGACTAATTGGATCAATTCATGATGGAATCAGAGCTAATTTAACCCCAAATCTAGTCTTACTCTTGTACTTCAATTTAATGGGATCAAATTAGCCCCAATTACATTTTGGATTAAACTAATAAATTATTTAGCTCTAAGGGGTTCATATTGGCCCCAATTTCTTATATGAATTCATTTGAGATAAAATTAGAGAATATTAAGCCATACATTACATCATATATAATAAATTGAGAAATTAGGTTAATGAGGCTCAATTTGGCCTAAATCATGTCTCTAAATGCAAGAATTAACTAATTAAATAAATTTATGATGGAATCAGAGCTAATTTATCCCTAAATAGTGTCACTAATAATAAAAATTGACTAATTTGTTTAATATATGATGGAATTAGAGTGAATTTAGCCTTAAATCACATTGTATAGTTGTAGTTAGGTTGAAGGATCTCAAAATGGCCCTAATTACCTTTGTGTTTGATCCAATAAACTATTAAGTTTATTATCTATGAAATTGGGGTTAATTGAGCTCAAAATTACATCATATATAGTTAAATTTGGTTCATGAAGTTCAATGTCTCCCATATTACATTACTAATTACATCAATTTGCTAATTGGATTAATATGTCATGAAATCTAAGAAAATTTAGCCCAAAATCACATCCTATACTCATAGTTAGGTTCATGGGGTATATATTAGCCACAATTACCTCTGTGATTACATTTGATATAAAATTAGGTTAATTAATCTATAAGTTGCATCATATCTATAAATTGCATCATAGACAATTGATTGAGCCATAAATTAGGTTCATTTGGCTCAATTTGGTCCAAATCATGTCTTTACTTGAAATAATTAATTAATTAAATAAATTCATGATGTATTTATAGATAATTTAGACCTAAATAACATCATAATCTTGTAGTTAGTTTGAAGAGACTCAAATTAGACTCAATTACATTGTTAATTGAATGAATCAACTATTTGGTTTGCTGTGTGATGAAATTGGGTCAATTGACCTATAATTCACATCATATATAATTGAATCTAATCTCATGTGGCTCCATTTTTAGAAAATCATGTCACTAGTTATACCAATTGACTAATTGGCTCAATCTATGATGAAATCAAAGTCAATTTAGCATCAAATAGTATTGTATGATCGTAGTTAGGTTCAAAGGGCTTAGATTGACCCTAATTACTTCCATGATTGAATAAATTAAATATTTCATTCATTATATGATGAAAATGGAGTTGATTAAGGCCCAAATCACATCTTATACAGTCAAAACTATGTTTGTCATTGGACAAAATGATTCTTTCATTTATTCTCTAATGAAATTGAGTTTGAACAAGCCCTAAATCACATTTTGTAGTTGTATTTAGGTTCAAGGGGCTCAAATTATCCCAATTTCATTTGTGATTATAAAATTAACTATTTTATTTATTATGATATGACATTAGGATTGATTGAGTCCCAAATTACACTCTATATAGTAAAAATTAAGTTCATGGGGCTTAATTTCACCCAAATTACATAATTGATTACACTAATTAAATCATTCACTTAATATGTCATTAAATTTGAGCTAATTTATCCCCAAATCAAATATTATAGTCGTAGTTAGGTCCAACGGGTTCAAATTGGCACTAATTTCCTCCATCATTGAAATAATTGACTATTTGGTTCATTTTGTGATGAAATTGGGGTTTGTTGAACCCCAAATCACATTCTATATAGTCAAAAGTAGGTCCATGGGATCAAATTCAAATGAATTTCATTAATATATTCACTATGTCCTCTGTATGCACATACCACTTTTATAATAATAAACATAAAATTAAAAAAAATGATAGATCTACTTCATGATTTCATCCCCTGTAGCATACAATTTAACTTTAGGGATAATAGTTATTTATTTATATGGATTTTGAAAACATGGTATGCATATTTGTGCATGTTTTTAGTGATCACAAATCATATGAAATAAATACATTGTATATTTCTAGTAATGACAAATGAGAATAAATGGAGACATAAAGATAAACACATATACATCCATACATCTATAAGCATATACATAGATGTGTTTTTTATGCTATGCTAAAGGAACATGTTTTCACTTTGGATATTTGTAATTTGAAAAACATGTTTATAGGCTCAAAAATAAGTTGGATTCTTGAACATGAGATCTAAACGTGAAAAGATAGATGAATTCATTTTTTTTAATGAAAATAACAAAATATAACTTCCACCATCGTAAAGACTATGTGTTTCATTTAGAAATTTCCTAAAAATATTACTATGATGTAGATCACACTCTCCTCTTTCCAAATATACAATTCTTATTAATTTTTTTTTTACTATTCTAAGGTTTCTATCTGTATTGATTTTGAATTATGTATTTTTTAGCCCACTATTTGTTATAACTATACATATCTATATTTGTCTACATAATTTTTTTTGTACATCCAAATGAAAAAATATCATTTTGTCACATTTATGCCTAATTATATGCACATTAAGAAAAAACACTTTTTTTGAGGTATTTAGCTGGTGCACTTCCAACTATCCATTTTTTTATCAGTTCTTAGGGTCTATTTAATTACAAAATTAATTAAAAATATAAATATTCATTATTTTTTAAAAACAAATATAGGTTAAAAACTAGATTATCTTTTCTAAATTTACACCAAAGGGTTTCAAACAATACTAAACTAAGGTAAAAAAATGAAGGGGTGCACGATTCACTATCTACTATAATTTTATGAAAAAAAAATTCCTCTTCAAATTTTAGATATTTAACCTACATGACCATTTAAAAAAAAGTTTATAAAATAGACTCAAAATTCTATAATTAATGTTTTTATATCATATTCAAATTTTGAGTGTAGCCATCTAAAATAATCTATATAAGTTGATGTCTATCATTTTTTAGAAAAATAAATGTCCACTTAAGACCCCATTTTAGCCCAACAACTCTTTGCACTTTCCCATACCTAAAGAATATTCAAAACCAAATTGTTACAATGCTTATGTGTTATATTATTCTTGTTTTATTATTACTATAACCAATAAAATATGAGACTAACATGCAATGAGTAATCATAGAAGTTTTCAAAAAGAAGAGTAGAATCTCATTAAATTACTTATTATTAATTCAACTTATTAAAAATATATACACATTTTCTTCTTAAACCTAAACACAATAATATATGGTTTTCACTTTAAAATTAAAAATTTACAAATAAAAGATCATAAATATTAGATGGAACTTTAGTTTATATCCATATTTATAAGGCAATAAAATAGAGGAAAGTGGGGTTCTTAATATAATCACTTATCATCTAATCTCTTACAATTACTATGTTATGGAATTTGATTTATTTGTTTTATTTATATAATTGTTTCACTATCATTAAATAAAAAATATATTTGGGACATAATATGAGATGTAAGTTGATGTTACATTTATGACAAAAAAATATTGGGATATTTCTTATAGACTTCTTAGCTAAAAACCCCATGAATATTTAATAACATACACGTAAAATATATCATACTAGAAATCATTTGAAAATACTTAGGGTTTTCTTGCTCTGTATTGATGAACCTTTATGTGTCTCTATCACATTATCGATCATCATGGATCTAAGTAGGATATTTCTTTTATTCACATTTATTTTTTATTTTGATCAGTGATTTGCCCTCTAGATAGTAGGGGGTAGCCTATTTTAAATGACCATTATCTCCCTATATTCATTTATGGATGTAAAGAATGTTTGAGTAAGCATGCTCAACCATGGGCTTGAACTAGGGGAGGAAATTCATCCCAAAAGTCTTCCATAAGGTAATGCTGATGATTCTGACTCTCCATTACCTGATGTTATTCTAATGCCTAAATTTGAAAAAACCTATCATTTTTTTGAAAAATTTACTTTGATTTCTTATTTTGTTGGTTGAGTCCCCCTTGAGAGTCTTTTGAAGCAATGGGTCCACCACCATTAGTAAGGATATGGTATGAAACTAGAAGAAGTCCAAAACCTTACCAAAGGATTATTTTGTTTAACTTTTCAAACCCAAAACACTGCAAATCCATTATTAATCATGGGCCTTAGTTTATTGGTTTATTTTTAACACTCTAGTTGTATTTTCTCATTAGACTTAGGACTTTCAAGTCTTAGAGCAAGAAAAACTAAAAATCCCCATTTGGGTTGAATTTCATGGCTTACCTCTCCCTTTATGGGGTTTTATTTATTAGCTCATTAAACCCATAGGGCATATCACATGTCATGAAAAAACCAATTTATTTATGGCTCATACCCAAAAGAGGTTTTGTGTTGAAGTGGATTTATCCTAATATTTGAAAGATTTTATTGATATAGAAATTGGAACTAATTAGTTTTCCCAATGTGTTTTTTATATCAATCTCCTAAATATTTACTTTTGGTGTGAGTCCTCAAACCATATGATCCAAGAATTCCTATAATGGTGCATGTATCTCCTAATTATTAGGAAAAGGGTGGTTCTAAGGCCAAAATACATAATGATAATAATTATGGTTGGACCACCATCACCAAAATAAATAATAACACTTCAAAATTTGGTAATAAGCCATAAAATTCTTCTTATAAACCTGTTTGGAATAACCATGCCTCAACTTCTGATGGTAAAAATATTTTTCCTAATATATATTACCATCCACTTGTGTTTATTCTAAAAGTAGTGGATTCTATAGTTGATATTCCACCCGTAGTACCACCATCATAACCCTATCCTAGGGTGAGTATTCTACAGGAAGAACAAAGTTTGGTCACCCTAGACTACAAATCAGTGTTTTAGTACTCCTATAGTCCTTTTCCATCTCTTGGGGAGAATGAATATATGGATCATAAGAGATAACCATTTTAAATGAATGATTACATGACCAACAAAGTTATGTTTAATTTTTTTTTTGTGCTTAAAGATCTCGGAAATGAGAATGACATACACCTTGATAATTACTAATTATTGTTTACTCTTGGAATGTTCAGGACCTTACTGATCTGGGATGTAAATATGTAGTCAAGAACAATTTTCAAATTTTTAGTATTATGAAAATAATCTACATGAAAGTGTTTAATATTTTTGGCTTCTTACTATAGAATGCAAAATTAATAATTTGGCCTAGGGCCATATGTCAAGCTACTAGGCATGAAGCTAGGCATGGTAGGGACATCAATTTTTTATCTCCAAAGCTTTCTTAAAATATAATTTTCTAGGGCTTAGACACCACCAAAGGAGTGGTGTTGACACTTTTTGACTTTAATAACCACATAATTTAGATAATAAACTTCTATACCTCTAATGATGTAGAATGGGCCTCTATGTAGAGGTGGTTAGATAACTCACTACGTGATGCACATTGGATCCTCTATGGTAATTTTAACATGGTAGAATCAGTTGAGGATAAATAAGTATTCCATATAATGTGGGGTGTGTTATTAAACATGAATCCTAGTTTTATATGTTCAATGAACTTAGGGTGTTTGGTCCCAATAATCACTAGAGGAAAAAATCAGTCACCTCCTATTCACCTAGTCAAATTTTTGATAGGGAAAATATAGGGTGACTCAGTACCTTGACTAAACCTTGATAGCTAAACAAGATCTTTTCTTTTTTGCCTTGATATGACAAGCCAATATTAGTCATATCCAATACTTTTTTTATCAGATCATCACCCTATCTGATTTAATATTGAGTGGCCCACACCTCAATTAAAGCCTACTTCCAATCAATTTTATCTCAATAATGCTCACCTCAAACATGAAAAAATAGTGGGACATATAGTTATAATTTGGAATATAGTTCCTTTGATAGAGGGGGATACTTTTTAGATCTAGTGGTGGTTAGATGATCTTACTTGCACTTCAACCTTTATTGAGATCTATGGAAAATAAACAACCTCTTATAGATTACATCTGCATGGTTATGATATAAACCATTAATATGTCAAGTTTTGTATGAACTGGAGTAATCAATTTTCAATGTTCACTTCCAAACTCAAGTGGCACATTAGAAACATAATCTCCAAATTGAGGAGGTTCACAAGACTAGAGGAGATCAATTGAGAGATTGTAAGCATTGGTTTTAAATAGGAGACAAAGGCTATAAGTATTTTTTTCCCTTCTCCACTCTAGGAGAACTGATAATATAATTAAAGTTGTCAAGGAAGGAAATTCTTAGCTTACCAAACTTACTAACATTCTAAAATATTTTTTTCATCATTAGTTAGCACAAGATTCCTCTTCATAATAAGAGGTAGCTCTCCATCATTGCCTCTAGGTGGATCCCTATAAAGTTTATAATTCACAAAGAATTGCTTTTGATATTCCCTTATTTCTTAGTGACCTCAATGAGGATAGTAAGTAGATGGAAATTGACAAAGATCTAATAATTGACAATTTATCATGTGAGTTCTACCAAACCCTTTTGGATATTGTTGTCCTAATCTTCATCGAGTCTATTATAAATTTGTTTTAACCATTTATTTGGTACCCCTTATAAATTAGGGTAGTATTAAGATTATTCTCAAGGTTGGCGATCCTAAAGTTATCACCAATTGGAAGCCTATTACATAGATCAATGTCTCCTACAAGATTATTACAAAGGATTTATCCCTCAAGATCAAACACATTATCCCTTTAATTATCAGGAGTGAACAAACCAACTTTATTTAGAATGGATTCATTTTGGATAATGTCATTGTCATTTGATAATGTATGGAATGAGCTCAGATGTATAAACAAAAGGTTATATTTATAAAAATTGGTTTTTAGAAAGCTTATGATATTATTGAGTGGCCCTCATTCTGACCATGTTGTAGGCCCTTGGTTTTGGCCCTAAATTTATTCAGATTGCTAACATATTATTTTAAGATATTGGGGCTTGTATTATAATTAAAGTCACTCAATCTACTTGGTTTAAACTTTATTATTCTATCTGACAAGGATTCCCTTTAGCCTTTTCTTTATATGTGCTAGTAGTATAAGGATTTAGCTACCTCATAGATAACTACACTACTAAGGGTTTGGTAAAATGCATTTCCCTCTCTTGAGCTAATAGATAACTTTGAAATGGCCACTTTGCATATGAATTTTTTATTACTCTTAAAGAGGAAGAAGTGTCTATTAGGAATACCATGGAATGTCTCCATATTTTTTATTTAGCTTTAGGCTCATCTATATAATAGAGTAATACTCAATGTCACTGCTAGTATCTAGGCCCAAAACCTTCTTGCCTAAAGGGATATCAATGACAATGGCTTCTTTTATGGGTGTAGTTTAAGTTTATTTTCATACCTTATGCTTATCAAGCCTCTCTCTCTAAACTATGGTCTTATGTGGTGTAGAGAGTTGAAAAAAATATCTTTTTGGATCACAAAGCTTTTATCTCTTGCTAGAACAATTTAGATTTGTTCTAAAGTTTTGAAAACTACCCATGTTTATTCTTCTTCTGATATGGCCGCTTCTAATGTCACTTACAACAAGTTATAAAAACTTGTAAGAGATTTTATATGGGATAACTTTAAGGGTCACAAGGGATTTCACATAGTTGCTTGGAACTTATTTCTAATGACCCAAAGAAGCTGGTGGACTAGGTCTCTTATATATTAAAATTCAAGGCCTTTCCCTTAGATTCAAATGTATTATTAGAGTTATTTCTATGGATGAAGACAAAAATATTATTCTATGACACTATATTTCCTAGGGGCTCCCATGTGGTAGAAAAGCTTGGCAAGGCCTGGGACTTCACTCCCTTCTTATTACTCTAGTGCCAGTTAAAATCAAGGCTACCTTTTTGGTTCAAATCCTATGGAAATCATGGGATAATCTTAAAACTCATCTTCATTAGGTAGGTGAGGGTTTTTGAAATGGCCTCTCCATTAACTATCAGTCTCTCTAGTGGTATCCATGCTTAAATTTTTGTAATGTTTCATTTTCCTTTATCACATGGATTAAAGGGTTAAGGATTTTCAATTTAGGTGTGAAATTTATCATTAATCTCTTTTTCAAGGAGAATTAAGCCTGGCTCACTGGGTAGTAACTTCAGAATAAATTTCAATTAAATAACTCAAATGTAAAGGCTATATAAAAAATTTAAGGTTCCATACCTGATGAGTATTTTCACAAAATAAGGGTCAACTCCCTTGTTCTTTGGTAGAAATATTGTCATTGGCCTATATTCACCCCCTTTCACCTATTATTCTCCTCAATTGGGTTATAATTTACTAGCCCCTCAACATATTCCACATGAAATGCTCAACCTTAGATGGAATCTCCATTATAGGCATGGGGTTTAATCCAAATGCCTTACCACTGTGTGGAATACTAGCATTGATCCTTAAAAAGATCATTTATTATGGTTTCTCCTTTATCAAGGCTTGTTTGTGATTGACTAACTCATGTATCTAAGAGTCTCAAACCCCATATACTTGACTTTTTAGCAACTAGAGACTTTAAAGAACCTTTTTCTTATTTTTATCTCATGCATAATCTATGCGGAACTAGATTCAACCCCTTTTTCATCCCTTTTGTCTTGAATTATTCACATGGAAAATGGCTCTCTTGGGGGACTTAGCTCTATTTCCTATAAAATACAATATATTTTGGTAGATCTTCTGAGCTGATATTTTATTTCATATCTAGAAAGCTATAAATTATACTTTCTTTAATCACAAAGAGATAGAATGTAGTTTTTCTATTACTAACAAAATTATTATTCTATCTAATGTTACTCTTCAAATTCAAAGCCAAAATGACAAATTCCATCTAGAACTTAACTTCCTCCAGTGTTTTCTCAAGCATTAGGGAAATGCCCTATTCATGGTTAACCATGAACCTCCTGAGCCACCACATCATCCTATACCTCCCTAATAATGAGGGAACGGACCATGACAAAAACATTTCATAACCAGACATAATGATCCCTATTATTCACCACCTCACTTTTCTTCTCCTCAATGCAGTGTTTTGAGTGGCTCTTCCAGATTTAGAGATGATGTCAAGGACTAGGCATCTTGTCCACCATCTCATGATGGTGACATCAGGGGTTGGGATCCTCCCCCCAAGGCAAATTTCTATGACTGGCTATGGAAATCTCTCTTAAAATAAATAAAGATGAGACATTATAATCTTAGAAAAATAATGGTTGGGAACTTTTACCTATGGACAAGGATCCTCCTGCCTATGAGGATGGGGTGGTAAGCCTCAAGACCCACCATCTCCACCACCTCCCTCAACATCCATGTTTATTTCGACTACTTACTTATTATATTTTTTTATATTTATTCCTTGCTCTATGATTTTATATCAAACTATTGTTGTGATGTTTCTTTTTGTGTGTGGTCATTTTTGGACCACTTTTTTAGGTTTTCCCTGAGGTGTTTTCACCCTTAGTATGTTTATGCTCATGGGGTGTGATTTTTCCACCTACATTTTTTTGTATGATTAGTGTTGTATCATATATTTTTTTATTAATATATAGACATGTTATTTAATAAAAAATAATAATACTAAATTAATTAAACTTGATACATGTTTTTTATAGATTTATTTTATAAAATTCATTTTTTTACATTTTGAAAAATAATTTCAGTGGCAAAGTGAAAATGAGAGGATAATACACAATGTTTAGAAGAATGTATAAACATATAAATAATATATAAAATTATATATATATATATATATATATATATATATATATATATATATATACATAGTTTAAACTATCATGTTTTAAAAGATAAATTAAAGTATAATGATATTAATCCATGGAAACATACATCGATCCATCTAATTTTATTATTACATGCATATCGATAGGTGTGTATATCAGTAAAGAATAAGAGTGAAAGGCATCAATTTTTTTTTTAGAGGTGACTTGAGATTACACTCAAGCATTTGATATTATCATAAAGACATAAAACCATGCATCCATGCACATGTGATGAACCTTATGTTTCTATTCATATCTAGACCAATATTATTTTAATTTCCTTCCTTTTATGCAATATTGCCTTTCAAAAAAAAATTATGTTTTGGGTGCATGTATTGTGCCACTATATGATGAAAATCGATAATATTAGGTATTCTCAAATTTTCAACTTTTAATGGATTTTTTGGTTGTTTTCTTGACATTATCATGTTTAGGTAGATAAAATACATATCAACTATACTAAAAGTGAAGAAAATGGTAGGCAATCTAATTTGATGCCACATTTAAATTAAATCACCACAATTTTTTTCCCCATATGACCTTTTACTCCTGAAGAAGGTTCTAAAAATAAAACAATTTCAACTAGATGGGAGTGGGACATATTGTCCATATTCTCACATAACCTATTGATGTTGATTTGAATATCTTAAACACTTTTTTCACAAACACTAGAAATGAATTTTGGTCATTATTTATCATGATCATTTTCATCATGTAAAATATAAATCATGGGTATTGGACATAACCATGATCCCTAGATTGAAACAATTTTTTAACAAAAGGACTATTCTAGATAATATGGACTTATCAACAATCTAAATTTTTGAAAATTATCAAAAATAAACTAGACTATATCAAGATTAAATTCTATTTATTAAAAATAAATTAAATCTAAATAATATATTTTTACTAAGTCTAAATTATTTAAAATTATCAAAAATAATTAATAGTTAAAAACTATCATAAATAAATTAGAATTCATAAAGAATTACTTGGATTTATTACAAATAAATCACATCTATCTGATATATTTTTAATAAGTCCAAATTATTTAAAATAATACAAAATAATTAAAAATTAGTTGAACTCATTATAAATAAATCTCATCTATCTAAATGTGTAAAACAGTTAGAAGGTCTGTGGTCTTTCTAATATCTTCACTCAAATTTATGTGGCCATTCCAACTAGTTCACAAACTATGAATTTATAGATAACAAGCCTTGGAGATTTATTTATTAAGAAAACATAATTCATACATAAATTAGACACTCAGGTGATATGTGATTTAAATCAACTAGGAATTTTGGGATGCAATGTGTCAACAGTTAATTGGATCATGAACTATCTGTTTAATCTAAATCAAGTGACATCCATGTGATGCAAAAGTTTATCTCATATTTGTGTACATGACACGTGTAGATCATGGGTGTTTTATTATTATATTATTAATATAATTTCGCATATATTTGAGTTACAAATATTGTGATGTGTGTCATACTCTTGATTGTTCATGCTATTTGGGACTTTTGTTTGGACTAGTCATCCTTCACATAACTAAGTCATTGAGATTGTGCCAATGGTAAAATATTGGGTGCTTGTTTGAAGTGTAATTTGAAAAACTAAAAATCTAAAGACCATATATTGATATGTAAATGTCAAAGAACAAATCTTGGTGTGCAAGTGGGATATTCCAAGGTGTAAACCCTGAAGACTTTTTCACAAACATAAGAATTTTAAAGTGTATTTTATAATGCACAAAAGTCAAAGTGTAAAATTTGATGTGAAAATTGTGAAGACCATTTTTCAAAGACCATTTTGAAGGATATAAAATGTGAAGTTTAATTTGAAAAACCAAAAAGCTGAATAAGTTTTCATGATTCACAAAATGTGATCTAGATTTTTGGAATATGCAAAAGTTGAAGACCATTTGGAAAAAAAAAAATATGAAGTGGAAATTCTAAAAATAAAATGCCATTAAATAGATGCATAGTTATTAAAAATACTAAATTGATGTAGTATAAAATATAAAACTCAAATGCCAATGTGTAATTTCCAAGACCTAAAATGTGAATTAGCACTAGAAATAAATATAAATAAATGAAATAATAAAACATTATACATTCATATTTCAGATTATAAAATTAAGGAAACAACATTTAAAATTTCCTAATCCTTTATCATTATTTTTTATAGTGCCTAGAGGGACGATGCATTCAAATAGTCCATTACAATGCCTTTCAAAAAATCAGTGAGAATAAGTGTATGACCTTTCCAACTTTTATTTGGTTTCTAAGCATAAATGATACTATCTATGACTATGGATGGTAAAGATGTGTCAGTTGGGTTTGGATTCCATTTCTTCTCTAACGTTTTAGTAAATTTTTGCTTCTTCTATGTCTTTTTTCCCTGCATGAATTCGGATGAACCAAGCTACATTGGCTCTTCATTCTATATCTCTATTTGTTTTTAGTATCTCAATATTTATTTTATCTCTAGAAACCCATATTGTGTAGTCCACTCTTTTAGAATTTTTAGGTTTGACAAATAACATATCTTTGATTTATACATCTTGAGTTGGATCAAATGAATTTTTTGTTCTTTTGCTTCTTAGACCAACATATGTATCTGTATATGCCACTCCAAAATCAAGGGTCCTATCATGAACCATTTTATGTAGATCTCGATGTATCGGTATGCCATGCTGAGTTCTATGCCAAAAATTTCATATACATTCAACATCATAAGATAACATGTCCTCTTTCATTATGTCATGGATTTTTTGGAAGTAATATGCTAGATCCTTTCACTTATTATTTCCAGTCAAACCAAATTCATTGAATTCATGTACACACTTAATCAAGTTATATTTAACTTCTTTTTCACTCCTTTTTCTACTTATATATGAGACTTCTACAATAGTGGAATCTTGTGACATTTATCTATTTTTCAATTCTTTGAAAAATCTTTTTGTTGGATTACCTTCTAAAATATTTGAGTCACCATTTTATTTTGTTCCCCATAATGTAATTAGAGGGGACAAATTTCTATCTCTTATAGAGTTTTTGAAATTAACAATAGGTTGACCTTGCACCATGCATATAATAAATTATTTACCTTTTGTCAAGCCTACTATTTATTTCTTCCCTTTAGCTGGTAACTATTAGCATAGTCTTTGAAATCCACTACCTATTCAATCAAATATGATGTGAATTTTCTTGTATTTTCACATGTCTTATGAATATACATCATCTCTACCACACTCCATACATATTTAATCTCTATACATTCAGATAGGTTTCCAAATGTGTCATCTATGTCCTCATGGGTATGTCCTATAGGGAGAAATCTGACCTTGACATCGAGGAAAACACCTTTGTAGACAAGGAGAGATAAATATTACAATACATACCTATACAAAAAAACATGATTTTATGAATTTTTAAATGTATATTAGTTCCATATAAGATTTGACATTTTTTCAATATAATTATGGATGGAATTACCTATTCTTATTTTACCCATGATAGTTGTCTAGTTGAAGGTATAACTTGGAAGGAATTTTCTTGAAGGAACCATTTGATTGTGATTCTTATATGTATTTTTTGCATTTAGGGTAGCAATTATTAGATAAAAGTGCATCATACAATGGATATTTTGAAGATGCAAGTTTATATTGTAAAAATCCATAAGTATCTAGCATTTGTTTTCCATATCCTTGAATAAATTGTTCACTGAGGTGATAGTAAATCTATACCCTCTATAAACATATGGTAAAACAAAATGCTCATATCTACCTGTACCATGACCATGTGTTGTAATCCTTGCCATTGACAATTCTACTATTCTCTCAGTAACTACTTTACTTTTTATCATTGTCCTTGACATAATTTTTTTACATTCCACCTTATCATGAATGACATTGAGGCATTTTTCAAGGTATTTCTTTGACATTATTTTATGTGTGTAATATATTTGTCTTGAAAAAATTATCTAATTTTAGTGCATCATGAATTATTGATTGATACGATCTTCTTGATCTTTAGAAAAGGACCTAGAGCATTTTTGTTGAGTCAACAAGATGCATGTCTTGAACCTAACAAATTCATCATATGTGGAAATGGTCACATCATGAAAATTAGTTCTCCACATGTTATTAAATTTTTTTCTAGGATATTGGCTCATATTCCATATCTACTAGTTATGCATGGATGTGACAACTCATAAATTATTGAGTGAAAGATGTTGGATGATGTCTAACATTTTCTCATGAGCCGCTATATCTACTCGGCATGTTAGTCATGGAGAAACATCTACAAAATCATCCACCAATTAGTCCAACAAATTTTTAGAAGCCATTGTCTTATTTTGTGGCTTTTGTCAAAATCTCTTTACATGTAATGTATTTCATTCCCAATTTTGTTACAATTTTGAATGTCTAAAAGATAATTCTCTTCAATCCATATATTTTAAGCCAAGATTTTGAATAGATCTTTGTACCCTAAAAATTAATGGTAGTTTTAATTTTTATTTTTCTTAAACAAACTAGTAGAAAGTGCATCCAAGACATGTTGCCTCCTATCTATTGTGGTAGAATCAAACAAATTTATCCTTGTAAATTTTAGCAACTCAAATGACAATCCTCACTGAAAAAAAATTTTGGTACAACATTTATCTACATACATTGTTGAAATCTCACTATCTATGCTTTCATCAAACTCCACTTGGCTGAGTGAAATGTTTAGATGATTTCTTTTTTATCTTGAGTAGTTGTGGGCATAAGTTAATTTTTTTATATTCCTTTGCATTAGGAATGTCAAGCAAGGATTGAATTTACTATGCACTACATCCAAAATGTTTCCAATTCAGTTTTCTTTCGATGTCATGCATGGTAAATTTATTTCTCTACATTCAATGGCCACTATTTTGTTGGAAGGTCTTATAATGATATATGTTTTAGTTACCTCTTTATTAAAAGTATCATAATGTATTATAACTTGCCTTATGTAAATTCCCAATTCATTTTCTAACATTGGGACATGAATGCAACCAAAAATATCCCCTAATTGTGCAAATTTAACATAACCAAAATCAAATTTTTCATCATTTGCAAGAGTTGTACATTTGTGCAACAAATATACCCTTTTCTAAAGAATTTTTTTTCTTAGGCTTTGAAATGTGGTAGGGTCATTGATATATATAAAAAATGAATCCAAGCAATGGTTCTATTATTGAAATGGTAGTATATGTAGAACTAAATTGAAATTATTTTGTCTTTCTTCCATGTCATTTTATATAGAAAACTTATTTGTGACATGTTGCATCATTATTGTGCTCCATATAATAAAAATATCAGATACATCCCTAAAATTATCCATAAAATATGTGGAAAATAGAAGCAATAGAGTCATATAAAAATCTTTAGTCACATTGACACTTAAACATTCAATAAGTATTTCCTCATTGTGGCATGTGGAAGTGATTTTTATGGGTTCCAAAGATTCAACATCTGGACTTTCCACTTTGTGTATTATTTTTTCACTAATAACCTTACCATTATTTATAAGAGAAACATAGTCTCCACATTGGAAATTCATTTATTTATGAATTTTTATCCTACACATTTGTAAAAGACATGAGAAGAGTTGTTAATTAGGTTATTTATAAAATTAGTCCAATTTATACCTATATGTAGGAGATAAAGCTATATTTATACCATAACATAAGCATGGAGATATGTTAAAACCTAAAAATGTTAAAAAGGTAATGTATAACTTTTTTTTAATGACACAGTTTTGTCAATCCAAACAAATAATAGATTTTAATATCATATAACCCATACTTCAATTCTTGTTTCATCTTACTTTGAAGGTATCTCCTTGGAGATACATTTCAAGCATTCATAAGAGTGGAATAACTGCATAGAGAAAAATAGTTCATTAAGCCAATATTCAACCATGTATTTTATTAGTATAGAAAATGATATTGAGAAGTGGCGGTTTTGATTAAAAAAATTATGGAAAATGATTAGATTCTTATATTTTGGGATCCTGTATGTGATTTGAACCTTTGTTGTGGACCCAAAATTTTGAAGTTATCTCCTAAGAGATACCTTTAAAACATGTGTATGGGTACCCTTAAAGGTTTAAAGGCACTACTGGGTGATACCATGAAGGGACCTATAATACTTTTTAAGGTTACCCATGACATTAAGCTTAAGACTTAATTTTTTAATAGTCAAGGACATTTGGCATGAACCCATGAACCCATGACATTTCAACATTCAAAAAATATTTCAAGTTCACTAGGAGAGTGACTCTCCATGATTATGTCAAGTGTCTCCATCTTGTTTACCCAGATACTGATAGATTGAACTTAATGTATGAAATCCTTGAGAAAGTAGGCAAGAAAGATCATGATAAATGTCATCATCTCAATCATCCTGAGATTTACTCAATGAAAGGTATTGTATAAAATCTCCTAGGTAAGTGACTCAGTGTGATCTTGTAAAGTGGCACCATCCTATGAGTCTAATGTGATCAAAGTTCACCATCCCATGAGTCTGATGTGATCAAAATGTCACTATCCTATATGTCAAGTGAAATTCAAATAAAATAAAATAATATATAAAATTATGAAGCCAAATTTGTTGACACCATTAATTGACATGAAATGAATATCCTTACATTCAATTAGGTGAATAGAGTGATTCCAAAGGCAATATATGTAATTTATAGAGCCAATTACACTCATATTGCCATCAAACTAACAAATTGTAAGCCTGAGTTTGAACCCTCATGAAATAGAAGTTTCATAGCCACATAATCATGGCCTCTTCATCTCAAAATTTACCTCCTCCATCTACGTATTCAATTTTAGGAACAACATAGCGTACTGACATAGTGTTTAATGAAGCTACCCTAAAAAATGATTGCAAGCTCTTATCTTATATTTAGGAATAAGTTGACAAGGCCAAACCTTGTAGTCTAGAGGACCAACTCTCTACATTTTCATGGAGGTACTAAGATGACCTATTGGTAATTAGGATAGTGGGTTTGCATTACACCATAGCTAAACCTAAGGTAATGCCCTACATCAAATTATTATTTGATTTATTTGCAGATGGTAAAATTTTGGTAAAAATATTACACTTTTGCCAAAACACCACACTAATGGCCCAACTTAGTGGTAGAGCATTCAAAAGGTAATATAGGATACCTACTCTTGAAATGGCATACAACCAAACTCTAGTGAATACCTAGATAAACGTAAATAATGTAGGAACCAAGCTAGAAGAATGGGTCCATGACCTCAGTAATTTTGTAATGAGAGGCCTTATTTATGCTATCTTAATAGAAACTTTTAGACCTAGAGTTGAAATTGCCATGGCCTTGTTAAATAAAATCTATGGTTTCCTCAATATGACATATGTTAATGAGGTGTGGATTACCCTTCTCAACCTTATTCTCACCTTCAAAAGGATATTTTCCATAGGTTAAATCATCCTTTCCAACATCATCAACATAATAACCAATTTGAACAACTCCCTAGATCACAACTTCTATGTGATGTCCTACATGGTGGGTGTTATAAATAGAACCATCCATGCATATTTTAATGAGCCTTGGGATCCTTTTGAAGAGGACCCTATGAGTAGGATATGTAAAAGGTTTGACATCCTCCACATTCATAGGTTTAGGATGAACATGACAAAGAGTACTTAGACATTGTACCCAATGATATACCATTCCTTCTATAGTACAGATATGCCTAGGATCTCAGATCAAATCAAGAAGAGCATAAGTAATATGGGGGATTCTTGGATCTATCTAGACTTCACCATAATTAGGATAGAGGGTACGAAAGCCTAACCTATATATCTACCCAAGTTGGTCCCAAACAAAGTTGAAAAATAAGAAATTGTTTCCCAATTGGTTGACTTAGTGTATGTTCATCTAAGAAATAAGAATAAGGGAGTTATGTACCCATATCCCATTAGTAGTGGTATTATTAAATATACCAAATGGGAACACTTTTGGTCAATGGGAAAAACCTAAACCCATTATGATTTCAAGTGGGCACCTAACAAAAAATGGGACCCCAAGGAGAATGCGAGGAAAGCCCTAAGGAGACTCAAAAGAAGGGTAAAGATAAACTACAACCATATCCACACTTGGTATTAGGAGGTGTTTATGAATGACCTAAATGACACATAAGTTCACACCAGGATGAAGAAGGTCACCATGTCAATGGTGGTGGCCACCCACATACAGTATAATAATGAAACCACTAAAGAGTAGGCTAAGAATATTGAAAATGAGCATTAGGTTTTGGAGCCTCCCAAGGGTGCCCTTTCATAAATGGGAACACAAGAGAAGGCACACCCTAAGACATCTCCTCATGCCTTGCCACCCTCTATTTCCATTATATTAACTACTATAGTGGCAATGATCCTTTATCTACCCTCTATATCACAAGAAACCAAAAATGCCATGGGCAGTGGTGGAGTTTTCTCTATTTTATTTTTCCTCCACTCACCATAATTTAGGAAGTTTGACTTCCTTCCTTACTCTCCTCAATCAATTATATTCTCCCACCTTTGCCTTAATTCATGCAACAACCACTATTATGGTGATTGATGGATCCTTCTCTATGTTGACCTTTATTCCACTCACCACAATGCATGAAGTTCATATTCCTTCCTTCTTCACCTCAACTACTGGTTTATGTCCATCCACTCTCACATCATCTCCACTCAATATCACACTTATTTCATCAGTTGCTATTCCACTTCACTCCACACAAACTTCCACCCCTACCATGGATTCTATACTATATAAAAGGAAACCTAGGTCTCCTTCAACCTCACCATAACATGCACCTATCCAAGAAGCACCTAATAAAATATAAAGGGGATGTTTGAATGGAGGGAAGGGTTTTAGAATAAAAAAATTGTAGAGGTATTGGATAGTGATGAGGAAGTGAAGAAATTTCCCTTGAATGAAGGAAAATTGTAAGGTGAATTTGAGACATCACTTTTAGTATATATTAGTGAGACTATTGAAAGTGATCATGAGGATGAATGGATTGAATAAAGAGAGGCCCATTCATGGGGTACATATATTTTGAGAACTAGTTTAGTTTCCAATGAGATACATCTAGAAGAGGGAGATACCAAGGATGAAGCACATTTGAGACCATTGGCTTCCACAAGTGGACAATTAGTGAGAGTGTCTATAGGTCCTTCATCCCCATAGATAATAATGATAACTACTACAATAGTTACTCCAATTATTATGTGAAATATTTAATCACCTTAGCCCACTATTATTTATCCTTAGCTTCTATAATTTCTACTATAGTGATAACTAGTAATGTCTCTCACTCTCATTATTTAAATTCTTTGAATGACATTCAAGTTAGTCCACTCCATAATCTACTTAATAACACTACTATTGGGCTCAAATTTTCCTTAACCACTGAATTATTATAAATATTCCTTAGTACTACCTCCATGTACTTCTACTTCAGCACAAATAACCCTCCCCAATCATAGAAATGAGTCTTATTTGATAGCCTAGTCTCAACCTCCATTTTCACTTCACTTGTTCCCCTATATCAACCATCCACCTAAATGGGGATACAAATAACGTAGTATACTCACACCTATAATGCTATGGTAACCACCCAAAAGGATTTGGAGAAGGGCAAGTTGGTCCTAGATACAATAACCCCTAAAAAAGGTCACTAATTGGAGGTGGGAAATCCCACCTTTCTAGTAAACAAGACATTATTCACCTAGTCACATGATCCCTCTAGGAAAGATTCAATCCTCCACTCCAATAGAGCCTAAAAATCCCACTATGTAGTTAGTACCTTTAACATACTATAAGGGCTTCAAAAGATACAATAGGTAGAAGAGGGTAGGGGAAGACTGGTAGTTATTAAATAATCAGTGGTCAAGTTCTCAAAGACCATGAGGAGGGTAAAAATTAAGAACCTTATTGCAAAATGGGAGGAAGTGTAATTGGAATAAAGGTAAGACATCTTATCTCTATCCAAAAGGAGAAAAGTATATCCCTCTAATGTGAGCTCTCTACCCTAGGATGATCCTTATACCTTTATGGATTCTACAGGGGGTAATCAAGAAAATGTTCAAAGGATATGATCAATACATAAAATAATTATAACGAATAACCACCATAAAACACCTAATTGACATCATTTATAATGTATAGGGGTGGATAGGAAGCTATATAGTATCATCTAATTAATTAGAGCTACAAAAGGGGAGTCATAGTCCTAATGGGGAGATGTATATCTAAAGGTAGAGAAAATGAAGAAAATGGAGGATAAACTACATTTTTTAGTGGAGTAACTAGGAACAAAGCTTATTCCTATTTGAAATTGATATCATCCCCTGATGCTACCTAGATGCAAAACTATGTTGCTACGAGGAGAGTTACCTTGCTTGAATGGCACCAAGACATGAAGTCTTGGTCCTATAGTTGATTAGTTAGCATAGGCAACCTATGAATATTTTGGGAGAAATAAGGATCAATAATGTAGTTACTCCAAAAAGATATTTCGTACACAAATCCATTTTAGAAGACCTTCTCCATGCAACTATAAATATTTTTAGAATAGAGGTTGAGGAAACTATATATAGAATAGTCGATGAAGTGTAACAACTAGTGAGTTTTGTTAGAAGAATGATTTTAAATGTATAAAACCTTTATGTAGAGTTTGGTGCATAACTAAAGATACACAAAAATTTGATGGATAAGATTCATCAACTTTTCAAAATACCCTTATTGGACTTCAATATAGTGGAAATTGACTTCTAGGCTAGCCATACTCTCTACCTCCAAATTAGGTGAGTAAGTAGGCCACGACATCCATGGCCACCCCATTGAAAATTACACTTTCAATTGTTTCTCTAACTATGGCTCATATTCTAGTTACAACGGTCCCCTTAATGACATGCCACATTATGACAACAAATTTAGCTATAGTGAAAATGATTTCATTTGCAACTATAATAACTATAATAGTCTCTAGTGCACAAGTGACACCATTTATATATGGAACCTCATAAGCAACCCCTATGATAATTGCAATCCTTATTTGGGAATATTTCTTGTTGTATCTTTTTTAATCTCTAACGAGATGTTGAGTGTTACTTCAAATTTTCTTGAGAAATGAGGTTGGCCCCATCCAAAGCCTATAGAAAGTGTATCACCGACTCTAATTAGAGAGGATAAACTTTGACATCAAATATAGATAAAAAATCCTTTGGATTGCTCTACAATTTTATGTTATATGGTAGTCTCTTCCATTTCTTGTCATTGATATAGTATCTTAGCTATTTGATATATGGAATAGTAGTTTTAAAATTTATGTTGTGAGTTACTTAAGTTATGTTAATAAAGGATGTGTCATAGTTATTCAAGTTGATAGATATTAGTGAATATTTATGGAATAAGATCTTGTTAATATAATTTAGAATTTGGGAAATACCTTGAAGTGTGTTGTAATACCTTCAAGGATAACTTTACTTATGTTTGAAAGGTATCACCTATGAGATACTTTCAAGGTACCCTTGAAGATACTACAATGAAATTGAAGGGGACTTTTAGTAGATACATTGAACATGGATATGATTGGAATTTTATTTTAAGGTATCTCCTAGGAGATACCTTGAAGGTCCTTGTAGTACCTTTAAGGGCTCTCCTAATAGATACCTTGAACTTGTACATGATTGGAATTTTCTTTCAAAGTATCTCCTAGGAGATACCTTGAAGGGCCTTGTAATACATTCAAGGGTAGCCTTATGCATGTTTTAAATGTATCTCCTAAGAGATACTTTCAATGTACCCTTGAAGCTAATACAATTCCCTTCAAGGTATCTTCTAAGAGATACCTTGAAGGGTTTGTACTACCTTCAAGGGTTTTCCTAGTAGATACACATGATTAAAAATTTATTCTAAGTTATCTCCTAGGGGATACATTTAGTGGCCTTGTAATACCCTCAATGTTGATTACAAAGGTTATTACAAGGGATTTGATATAACCATGGCATGTAGGTTATGGTTATATGAGTGAATGTGTAGAGATATTTATAAATGATAAACAAAACACATTTTAAAGTGGAATTGCATTTTTTATTCATTAATGGTGAATTGATTATTTTAAGACTTATTTGAAAACTAATTCAAAAGGCATGTCATGATTAAAACTTGAAATATAAAGAGTTTAATATAGAATAGGGAATGTTATTATATGATATTAGGTTCAAAGTATTTCTAGGTAAGATGCACACTAGATGGAATGGACCATACATTATTCAAGAAGTATCATAATATGTTACAATTATGCTAAAATATTTGTATGAAACCATATTTATAGGATGTATAAATGGTTATAGGCTTAATATTTATTTCCTTTAATCTCACTTCACAACATCTAAGAAGAGGTTGCAAACATATGGTATGTTTACACTCCAATGATATATCATCAAAGATAATTGGCCATAACTACATCAAGCTCGAACTAAGTTTGAAAAACTGGTGGCAATAAGATAAGTATGGTGGAAGGACATGACATTTCAAAATATTGCATCTTGTTTGAAGTAGATCAAGTTGGGATGGGATAGGTGGATTCATTAAATAGAGTGGCTACATGAAGTTACATATGGTCACATCAAACCCATGCCATAGGTTAAAATTTGGGAGAAAAAAGGTCACTATCAAAGCCAAAATATTAAATATGAGGAATACAAATCATGCATAGGAAGTTAATGCATTTAAATAAGTTGACAAGAGAAAATTAGATGAAGAAATACATAAAATGAAGGAGATAAACAATTCCAAAATATTAAAATCTTGAGAGAATAAGAATATTTTACTATCTTCTCTCGATATAATTTTGTGCATAAAAATCAAGACCCAAATTTCAATTTAACAAAGAAATCAAATAGATCATATTACATGTATAGTCATGGATAGGAGCAAGTTATTGATCTGACTCATAGATGTGTAGAAGGAAGAAATGGGAATTGGGATAGGACATAGGAAAACCAAATTCAATGACCTAGATCCCTTCAACTTTATGGAAATAATTGAAGTTACTCTCTGATCCTTATCAACACAACCAAGTGCACAGGCAGGATCTTTTATACTTTAACATTTACTTCAAGGTTCTAATACATAGAGGTTAATAAATTTACCTACATTCAGGCAAATAGATGAGGTCATGCATAACTTGTTAAGAAGATACAACTAGGGTTATATTAATTTTTAAAAATATATCACCATTTGGATCAATGCATAGACCATGATAAGAGCCATAGGCCTCCTGAATCATGGAAAATCCTTATTTTCATATAAGTCCATTGCACTGCTAGTTAATTCATTTATTCAAGAAAATTTTCCTATTAGGGAAGGTAGAAGAACCTGAATTGAATCCATTGAGGATGTTGCAATTCTCATTATGGTAGACCTTATAACAAAGAGGTTTTGGTAGATAATGAAGTAGGCTAAAAAGGAAACAAAAGGAGTAATTAACATTGAGGAAACAAAAGTAGTAATTAACATTGAGGAAGAACTTCAATTAGCCTACTTTTCTTGCATTTGAGATTACCACTAATATCAACAAGGTACTTTCAAGTAGAAAAAAAGATTTCTAATATCATTTTTTGGTTTTGTTGTTATGCTTCACCCAATGGAAGTCCTTGTTAGGCCAAGTTAATGTTATACAGACTTTTGTCATACTACTTCCCTCATAGCCATCACTTAGACTAAGACAGGGAAATATTATGAGAAACTAGGGTGGTTTAACACATGGTGGATTGATGCTATATATTTGATCACATTGAACCCTAAAATTTCATATTATTTCATGTAATATTTGGGTTAATATGCATCAGTAACTAATTTATACAATGGTATTCAAATCAAGGTGCATGAATTGGTCATGCTAACTGCAACTCCAATGCCTTTTTTCATCATACTGGTTAAAGTACAAGATAAATTATAGTGGTAGAGATTCCTAGTTGTGAGGTTAGTATATCACAATAAATCACAACCACAACCAACTGCACAACCATATACTTCACGACAACCATCTAGAAAGAGATCAAGGAAAACCAAGTCTTGGTTGGACAACCCGTAAGTGCCGAGGATAACTTGTGTGTGTGATATCATAAAGCTTAGGGTTGATGAATATGAAGTTATTAAATGTATGATCAAATATATTGGCCAAGAGGTGTATGATAATGAAGAGGAGAATAAATATTTTTTTAGAAAGTAGTGTGCACTAGCGAAGTGTAAAACAAGGTAAGAAGAGACATTTTGTTAACATTAAGTAACCCCTCCCTCTATTATTATGGATATTATATGTCAATAATAAGCTTGATACAAACTTGTGGCAAAAGTTTTCCAAACAAATCCAACAATTGGTTCATTATTTGCACAGAGTTTAGATCCACTAGAAGAAGGGAGCCCATTACTAACACTATTTTGAAAATAGTGTACACATCATTGGTTCATGACTTCAAAAACAATAAAATAATGTATGGAAGATTTTAAAGATCCATCCATAATAAGTAGTGTCCATCAAGTGATTTCTAGGGGCATGAGGAGACACAAGCATACACTTGTCCTTTTGGCCCAATCAAGAAATTTGTTTGTGTGTAGAGTTGTGGTTATAAAGTTTAAATCTTCATAGCACTCAAAATTTTATATAAAAATAGATTATATATATATATATATATATATATATATATGTAAATTATAGAGGGACCTCAAGATACCAATGTGATGGATCTAGAAGAATAAATAGATGCTGTATAGGATACTCTAGATCTTGAGGAGGAGGCTATGAAGAAAGAAGAGATGAAAAAGAGAAAATTAGAGAGAATAAAGATACCATGGAACAAGAAACTACACAAGAAGCCCAAATTGAACAACATGAACATGATAAATAACACATTGAGGAGGAAGAGTGCAAAAATAAATCTAAAGAAGTTGAGGTTGGGAAAAATAAGGCTAAAGAAGTTCAATCTAAGAGAATGAAATATAAGGAAGTAGAATTTGATAGGAAGAGAAGGGAACACAAAGAGGTAGTATGCAAGGATAAAGAGGTGAAAACTAAGCTATATAAAGATAAAAGTGAATAGAATAAGAGGTGCAAGATAAATATGCCAAATAATATTACCAAAAGGAGGGGGAAGTTAAGTGCAAGGTAGAGGTGCAAACTAACAAGGAAAAATCTAAGGTTGATGCCAAATATAAAGCAAAAGATGACACCAAAGGTAAGGTTGAAGATAATGCCAAAGCTAAAGTACATGATGATGCCAAAGTTAGGGCTAAGGTAGATGCCAAGGCCATAATTATGGCTAGAGCCATAACTAAGGAAGAAGTCTGAATTCACATTGAGGCTACAACCAAGGTTTAAGCTGAAGTTAAGGCACACACTATTAAGAAAAAGGAAGCTAAGGAAAATTTATAAGTAGAACATGCATCATTATAAAATTATGTGACTGAATCAGGTCACTAGAGGCAAATTCACTCTCAAAGTCTCACCCCTCTACCCACTGGTTGTGAGATGTCTCTATCACATCATATTATTGCAACACTTTCTTTCTTTTTTTGGATCAATTTAAACCATCTCCTACCATAGTCAAAGCCACATCCACAACTCTTGATTCCTATTCCATAGAGACATATTTGGATGTTTTACCACTATTATTGTCCAAGAAAATTGAAGGAGTAGCTGTATTCTGATAATCCATTATGAAAAAGGATTTATATTTGGAATTTATTATTTTTCAACTATGTGAGGAGAAATTAGAAGTAAAAAAATCAAATTACTAAGGCTAGGTATCTCATCAATGCTACTTGTCCTGCTCTAGTTATGCAAGTCCTTAGTGATCAAGTAATGTCTAAGGAGAAATAACTAACTATATTTTTAAATTAGCTAACAAAGGATTGGGTGAGTGCACATAAATTATTCACCCAAGTGTAGGCTACCCATGTTGAAATGGAAGGAGTTTGTGAACTAATAGAGGAATATTTATAAGTCCTAGATAATGTTGCACATTAGGCTAAGAATATAGTGTAAAGAATGCTAGATTGGAGGCAATACCTTGACAAATACTTGGATTCTATGAAACTAAAGTTCACAATGGTGGATAAATATAAATTTGTAATTAGTGATAAAAAGGATACAAAAAAAACATATATTGATGCATTTCAATAATTTTTATATGTCAAGGATACCATGTTGAAGAAGTTATAGGTCTGGCATAATGAGATAATGCATAACACATTTGTGGCCATTCAATCCCAAAGGAATATACACATGTTGGATTATATTATGTTAGATATATATCTTAATTTATTAAATTCTAGATACTTATCAGAATATGTGTAAAATTTGATGGTTGTTTAGATTCCACAACACGTTTTTCTTACCATGGTGTGGGGAGTACTTGATATTTGGAAAATGCTCAAGCATGAACTCTCATAGGTTGAACTATATATTGCAAATATCATAGATGAAACTAATTTCATTCCACTATATGAGATCCAAGAAATTTTTCAAAAGAGAAAGATAGATACAAAGGTGCAATCTGAGTAGCCATAACCTACATAGCCACTTAGCCAAACATTGGCACCACATCCATAGTAGGTAAATGTAAAATTTGATTTTTATTATTTAAGAAAAAAATTATGATTTTTAACATAGTCATAAGCATTAAGAGTGGGTCTAGGTTGGTTGAAAACCCCTAACTAGGATGGCTACCTATTTAAGCTAGTCTATGGAAAACTAGAAAGGGTGGTAGGCAAATATGATACTTAGTTGAAAACCAAAAATGGAATCTAAGTAGTGCAAAAAGGGTTTAAATTGATAAATGGCACGTAGAGTGATTACTACCATTTTTTTCAAAGGCTAATATTTTCCAACTTTAGCCAAAATTAGAGTTCAGAGTTTGTCTCAGGATAAAACAACAGTTTATGTTTGGGAAAGTGTTGGACATAGAATAGGGCCGCATAAAATTGCAAGTGTATAATTGATGAAAACATGTACACAGGGTATCATTTTATCACCTATATGATATTTTAGATGTCTTCAGCCTTGTTATCCAATTGATAGATATAATAATGCCAAGAGCTTTTATTTTTGTATGCTAGAAAGCTATAATGTGAAGAGATAACGCTGTGTAAAAAGCTATATATAATTCTCTAATATAATGAAATATGGCTCTTATGTGTGATATATATTAGTATACTAGATCTTTTATGGCTTTCCTAAGATTATTTTCTTTATGCCTAGTGTACAGTGTTCACTCTATTTTGTTTTAACTTTTTTTATCTTGTATTATGTTGTTTATGTTATAGAATTACTAACACCATGTTAGTTTATCTTTATATTTTATTTTATGTATAAAATTGAATATTATATAAATTCAATCATGCTATTATGATTCTATTTCACTTCTTGATGTGAAATATATCCCTATAATTAGCATGTTCTAGACAAATTCTAAGAAAATATACTAACATTTATTGAACATGCACATGACTAAAATTTATTCCAAGGTATCTCTAAGGAGATACCTTGAAGGGATTTTTATAGCCTGTGAGTGTACCCTAATGCATGTTTTAAAGGTATAAGGTGTCTCTTAGGAGATACCTTTCAAACATGTATTATGGTACTCTTGAAGGTACTAAAAGGTCCTTCAAGGTATATTATAAGATATAATTTGAAAGGGATTATAGTACCTTAAATGGGTATCCTAGTAGATAACTTAAAAATGCACATGATTGGAATTATCTTTCAAGATATATTTTATGAGGTACCTTGGACGGCCTTGTAATACCTTCAAGGGTACCCTTATGCATGTTTGAAACATGTCTCTTAAGAGATACCTTCAAGGTACCCTTGAAGGTACTACAATTTTCTTCAAGGTATCTTTTAGGAGATGCCTTGAAAGGTCTTGTAGTACCTTCAAGGGTTATACTAATAGATACCTTGAACATGCACATGATTCATATTTTATTTCAATGTATCTCCTAGGGGATTACTTTGAAGGTCCTTATATAATTGTCAAGGGGTCTCATCTTAAATACCTTCAACATACAAACAATTGAAATTTTATTTGAAGGTATCTCCTAAGAGATACCTTAAAAATGCACACAATTAGAATTTTATTTTGAGCTATCTCCTAAGAGATACCTTGAACATGCACATGATTAGAATTTTATTTTGAGGTATCTCTGAGGAGATACCTTTTAAGGATTTGTAGTACCTTCAAGTGTAACTTAATGTATGTTTGAAAGGTATAAGGTATCTCCTAGGAGATACATTTCAAACATCCATTAGGGTAACCTTTAAGGTACTACAAGGTCCTTCATGCTATCTTCTAATACATAATTTGAAAGGGATTATAGTACCTTTAATGTGTCTCCTAGTAGATACCTTGAAAATGCACATGATTGGAATTGCATTTCAAGATATCTTTTAAGAGATACATTAGAGAGCCTTATAATACATTAAAAGATATAATTATGCATGTTTGAAAGGTATCTCTTAGAAGATGCCTTCAAGGTACCCTTGAAGATATGACAATACTCTTGAAGGTATCTTCAATGAGATACCTTGAAGGGTCTTATAGTACCTTCAAGGGTTCTCATAGTAGATACCTTGAATATGCACATGATTGGAATTTCATTTCAATATATCCCCTAAGGGATTACCTTAAAGGGCCTTATAGTACTATCAAGGGGTCTCCTTCTAAATACCTTGAACATACACAAAATTATAATTTTATTTCAAGGTATCTCTTAAGAGATAGCATAAATAGGGACATAATTAGAATTTTATTTTGAGGTATCTCTTAGGAGATACCTTGAACATATACACAATTGTAATTTTATTTTGAGGTATCTCCTAGGAAATACCTTGAACATGTACACAATTTAAATTTTATTTCAAGGTATCTCCTAGGAGATAGCTTGAAGGGCCTTGTAATACCTTCCATTTTGATTGCAAAAATCCTTGAAAGGGATTTGATATAACCATGGAACAATTTTGTTTAGTAAGAATCTTGATGCCAACTTAGATTTAAATGACATGTGATAGTGTCACTTACATTGGTGACTTAGTCATATAAGTTATATAATTTTTTTAATATCTTTTCACCTTTGAAAAATTGAGTGACAATGTGATCCAATGGGATTTTTCTAGTTATCACGCAATGCATCATTCTAGCTTACAAAGATATTGTAAATTTCATGACCTCATGACTTAATCAGAACATTCAACATGGCATTCAATAATAACCTCTTGAGGCTTCTATTCTTTTCTAATTCTCATGAAAATACAATCCTATCTCATTATGCCACTTGGTACTTAGTCTTGCCCCATAATCAAGATGCAATATTTCAATTTCATAATATAGAGATTGCACGACAAGATGACACTTGGAAAATTACCTAATATTAGGTAGGTATATGTGATGTGGATGCCATGTGACATTTAAAAGCAATGGGATGAGGACACATGGACCCATATGTCATGGTAATAATATGATCAAAGTAAGCCATGAACCCCATTGACTATGAGATCAAATTAAAATGTGACACTTAGCAAAGTGGCAAGGAATTTGGGTCCATTAATAATTTCATATAACAAATCCACATGAAAATACAAGATAATAAGAACTTTCCACTTGGAAAACCAATAAAAGTTTCAAGGCCATGTCAGTCTAAGGATTATAGGGGTTAATTCATGTGATAATTGAAAACAAGAAATCCAATGAAAGGGTGACATGTGGAAAGGTGTCATAATGGATAGGTCTATAGAGAGTTTCATATAATACAACAATGTGACAACATGAACCAATGAAATCCTACCACTTAATAAGATAGCAAGGGTCCTAAGACCACATCATCCGCAAAAACAATGGGTCAAGCTAAGCAACATTAAAAGGAGGCGAAAGCCAATCCAAAGATGTTACATATAAAAATATCACACTGTCCACAAAGATATCTTAATATCCAAAGTAAAACACTAGAATACATGAAGAGACACCAAGTGTCAGGCACATGTCAAGTACAACACTTGAAAGACACATTGTTATCCATGAACACTAGTTATTGGTATGAATTAAATGCTGATGGAGGCTCATTTCCATGGTTATAAAACTAATTCACCTAAAAAAAAGTCAATCCTATGATGAGAAAAGATGTGGATAAACCAAGAGTGATGATTGGCTAATTCCCAAAAGTGAATTTCTAAAGCTGTCAAAATAAAACCAAAGAACCACCCAAGATTTATGTCAAAGCAAGTGAAAGATACTTACCATTTATGGCCCATATCGTTAAAAATTATGATAAAAATTTGGGGTTTAAAGCTTATTGTCTTGAATCTTAGCATTCACCATTGCTATCTATTGAATACTCTGAAGTACTTTGTATCATTTTCTAAGAAACTTCTACTCATTTTTTTGACATCTAGGCAATATGCAGGCTCATCAATAAAAAATTAGATGTCATGGCTGAAGTAGGAGCATCTAGATTTTCCAAGATAGAATAAGTCCTATTCCTATATTCTTATAGGATAAACAAAATATTCTAAGACACTAGCTTCAATGCAATTACATTGGCCATAGATGTAAAACACTATAATGACTTATTCTACCATGTGGAGAGGAAGGTAGACTAGGATAGTGATGATGAGGAAACTCCTAGTGTTGCATAAGAAAGGTTTGGCATCTTGGATCTTACATCTACATGATTATATAAAGCTTCATCTAATCTAGAGGTGCTCCCATATGTGGACTTAATCTACTAAATTTTTGTTAACTTCAAGTTTGTGGATCACATGATCAGATATGTCAACTTCAGCAATGATATCACTTATATAGATGGATTGGCCTTTCAAGCCTACTATGACTTTCCCAAGCCTAAAATTATCTACAATCAAGAAACCATGACCTAGTGGCTTGATTCACACAATATCAAAGAAGTCTTGAGAAAATGGGCATAGAACCTAGGGAGGTTCATTTACAAGTCTAAAATAAATCAAATTCCCATCACCTAATTTAAAAAGGGGTGAGAATGGGGATGTCCATGATGAATAGGCTACATAGAGTAGCAAACACTATCCATGTGGATGAGAAATGGGTTGTACTATTGTATATCATTATAGATGATTCCATGACCCCTCCCCTCAAAGAGATTATCTGTTGCAATTTAACTATCAAAATCAAGAAGACTATGGCTATCAAAGGAAATCATTTTTATATGATGTCCTAGTTGGTTGATGTCATTTTTGATACTATCATGTTCCCCCAGTTTACCAATTTATAAAGGTTATAATTTATAAATATAGGTAGGAGATGTGGGTTGTTGTTGAGTAGTTCTACATGATTTTATATAGAGCCATCTATGAAAGAACTATGCCCAAACTATCATCATAGATCAAGGAAACCTTTAGCACATTGGGAGACTACTATTACTACCCATACTTCACAATGATTAGAGTTGAGGTAATCAGGACATCTACATTTAGATTTCCCACCATAGTGCTAGATAAACTAGCTGATTAGGAGATTGCCTTCTAACTACACATGGGAGTAGATGGACTATGTAAAAGAAATCAAAGGGGGCTACTTCACCCCAATTGGTCAACATCAGTTGATTAAAAATTAAAACTTGGTACTTAGTGATAGTTGATACCAAATATATGTCCATTTTCAATCTAGAGAAATATACTGATAGGGAATAAAATGCTATGCACTTGACATTCAATCACTACATTAGATATAGGGAATATTTCAATATCACACATCATCATGAGCTTGAGGATAGAGACCAGTTCTACATTAATGTATCTAGTAATGAAGAAGTTAGGCAAAGGTTGCTAGGATCAAAAATGTGAAAGGAAGACTAGATGACACTAGGTTTTTTTAGGTATTCAAGCACCAAGATACTCAAATAGGAACATCAAAATCTCCTATCCATACTCCCAATATTGAATAAGAAGGAGCAACTACCCTATAACTCAGTCACATATTACTCTAGGAATTGTCTCTTACTTTGGAAAAAGGAGGTAGTGACACTAAATTAGTTGGGCATGCATCTATCTCAGGGGTCCCATCTGGTAACACATCCTAGTTGTAAAGTGCTACTATAATTCAGGGTATACCTTTAATAGGAACAATAGTAGCTCTTACTTTGGTAACTTTAATGTCAACATCACCCACCCTTCCTCCTATTGAAGAAGGAATGAGTGTTGCAAGTTAGGAATGTATTGCCTTACCACCCTCTTTCTTCTATAAGTATCCCTTGATCGTATTTGAAACCCCCCAACTCTAGGTCATGTCCACCTTTAACCTTATACGCCCTTCACCAGACTCATAATCAGGCTTGTAACCATGTCATTACCCACCATCACCCATTTCACCATATCATCCAATTTTAGGGACTCTGTGGTGGCTAATTTACCCCCAATCATTCTCAAGCCTATGCTTAGACCCAACCCTTAATTACCTAAGAAGAGTCCTACTGTCATCCTTCCATGAGTTCCCCTATTCTCTATTAGTTATTCAACTAGAACTAGTGCTTATTCACCCCTAACTCTATGTTCATATTGGAACAACCATTGATACCTCCAAAAAATATACATTTTAAGGGTTGACTCTAGCTCAACCATTTCCTCCCTTATTAGAGCCTCTAAGTGGCTCTTTAGATAAATAATGGATTAAGTAGATGAAGCTCGTTGCTAGGGAGAACCTAGATCAGGTCATAATGGACCCTTTCCAGGTTACACTAAAATTTGATAAGGAGTCTATGGTAATGAATAGGGTGACCAAGAAGAAGGTCACCCAACCTAACCAAACAATCCTGTATGAATAAGAAAAAACCTTATTTTAGCTGATAAAGATAAAAAAGGCTAGGTAGGGCCAACCACAACAATATGAGGATGACCCCCTTCATCTCTTTAAGTAACTATGGATGTGGCTACCAAATTGGTTAAGAGAGTGTAATAAAGAATGGTTGACTTAGAGTAGCAACATAAGGCCACCTTACTAGAGAAGACCATAATAAGAGTGGAATGGGCCATGGAAGAAATGTTTGATATTTTGAACATCTTGACTTATTACAAGGTAAATGGAGATGAAATATATAATAAATTACTCAAGGTAGAAATTACATATGGAGGATATGACAACAAGATAATCAACCTGATGAATTTGATTAGAATGAATAAATTTGAAGATCTAAACCTAATTCCCTTATAGGACTTGAGCATTACTCAGTTCTATGTAATTGGTAGGAGAAATAAATTAAACCAGTAGACTGAAGATATGATGTACCTAGGGAGATAACTTATACAACAAGGTGATAAAGTTATCACCTTACTCAAGGATGTTTAAATTATGCATTTGGCTAAAAAATATGGCTCCATCATTAGTAGGGATACCTTTAGGGATCAACTACAAGAATTCATGAAAAAATTCTAAAATCAATCCATGGCCATAGGGTGACCTTTGAACAAGAGATGGTGGATTTGGAATCCTATGCCAACTAGAGAGTAGAAAATGTTGAGCCCATCAACTAAGATGTGAGAACTTTCCTAAATAGACATGATGCAATGTTCAGGGTCATAGCCAAGGTGGTGAAGGAGCCTATGATCAATTTGAGATTAACTGATAGTGAGTATAAGAAATGATTGCAAGTATAGAAAGGGTCTGTTGCAGCCCAAAAATAAACTTCCAACTTAGGATCCACCACCTCATCAACCCCTCCTAGAATGTATTCTTACTCAATCAATACTAGTACTCCATCTTCCTATGTAATAGGATTTTCATCATTGATAATACCTACGAGATCCTAACCAAGCTCCTCAGGAGTAAAATATTAACCTGTTTAGTTACTTCTAAATAGGAAACATGTCCCATGGTCCCTTAAATTTCATTATAAATTATTCCCATATTGTGAATAGGGAATATTATTTAACTTTAGGACATAGGAGACCCTATTTGCTGACAAGTGTCATGTTACCTAGTTCCTTTTATAACTAAGGCATTTGAATGGCCTATATATAGGGCTTATCCCCTTCACTATAAACCAGAGATAGAATTTTATGAATTAATGCAAAGAGATAGTAAATCCCATAAATCAAATCACTATTTCCATTATTTTCATGCATTCCTATTTCTCAAACTTTGTTAATAATATATGATCTCATTTCTTTAATGGTTAAAATTCGGTATTAGTGTTTTGAATGCATCTTGTGAATTTTTGTTTTCAGCTAGGTTAACAAAGTCTATTATGTTTGGTCTATTTTCATCCTGATTTGCTAGTGAATGTATTTAATATAATTTACTTTAGGTAGCATTTTAAAATATTCTTTTCAGATATGTACATTATATTCATCTTAGAATCCTCACTACACTTATGATATACTGGATCTAATCACTAGGATTTCATAACTATTAGTTTCATTTGCATTATTATCAGAATAAATGAAAGGATATCTATTGCTCTTTGTTGATGTAAGGGAAATTTCTTTTCTTCCCTACCTTACTCCCTTCTTTTGATTTTTTTTAACATGAATCACTTTATATTAAGCTCATTGTGTATATCCATTTTTTAATTTAAGAGTTTTGGCTTATATTAGCAAATACAATTAAAATCACATAATAATAGATTTAGTTAGATTGTATCACTACCATATTCCTATTATCCCTACAACAAGGTCTACTTGTAGACTAGAAGGTGGTAACCACATAATGTCTATAGGAAAACTGAGTGAAGCCCCAAGGTTTTTTTGGACCTAAACTATAATATAAAAAATGTTATTATGATATTCACATTATGTCCTTGAAAAAAACACACATCAATAGTCTATAAGGACCCGAGGATGAATCTTAATATTCTCAACCTACTATTTCTTATCATGCACTTTTAGGTATTATTACTCCTCAAAATATTAAGGTGGTTGGTTTCTTCAAGAAATAAAAGTTGACTATATATATTTACTTTGGAAGTACACACATATTCATCAACAATAAGTTGGCTACACAATTAAACTATTTCATTTACCTAGCTCCATAATTTCAAATATTAATTATAGGTGTGGTTATAGTCAATTGCTCTAGTAAATGCCATAGTATAAAGCTATGGGAGACTACCTATTATATAATATTATGTTTTCTATTATCATAGATGGGGCTAACATTTCTTTGGGATTTTAATGGCTCACCAATTTATGCACAATTGAGATGAATTTTAAGTAACTATTCATGCTCATTCATTTAGAAGGAATGACATTTGAACTGCATACTTAATTGGCTAAATCTATGTAATTGGTTAGTTTACACCAGATGATGAAGATGATTAAAAAAGGTGAAAATTAATTATTGTGCAAGTATTTTTCATAAAATTTAAACTAAACAAGGAACCTACCCATATTAAATTATAACTAGTGGAGTCTACCCAATTTTGTCTTATACACCCACTTGACTCCTTTGACCTCTTTTCCTTTTGGAAGATCAACTAACTCCTAAGTATAATTTTTCTTTATGGTATAAAAAATAGAATGTGTAGGCCCAGGTGGGAAATAACCAACAAGATTAAGTAAAACAAGAAATTGAGACTATGGGATAGTTTAGAACAAATAATAGTGCTAGAAATGCTCTAAATAAACATGCAAGAAGAGATGAAATAGGGGAGGGAAGAGTTATATAAATAAAATACAAAATTTTCATATCTTAAATTCACCCAAAATAGTATTACAACTTGTTTACAATGCATAAACTTGTACAACTATAGCTATTCAAAAGACTCATAATAGTAGAACTTACATTTCCCATGCTTCAAAGTTTCCATATTAGGATTCAAACTCTGATTTTCATCATCAAAAATTTTAACATATGATTTTAAAATAGCAAACTTGTAAAACTAAAGCTATTCACAAGACTCACAATAGCATAATTTCCACTTTCCATGCTTTAAACATTCCATATTGGGCTTTAAAATTTCCATGCTCAGCTTCAAATTTTCCATGATAGGCTTCAAAATCCAATTTTCATCATAAAAAAATTGAGCATCCAATTTGAAAATAGTAGAATCTCTAGCTCCACAATGATGTCATGACTATTATCGCAATTTATTTAAAATTTAGACTCTTTTTTACGTTAAAAAAATATATTTCTTGAAAGAGTAATTACTGACTATAAAATACAATCTCTCAAAAGGATAAACTGACTATTAATCCCATAGAGTAGATGTTCATTTCAACCAAAATAACCCTACCATTATGGTAGGGTGATCTTCACATGTATTTTGATATCGATCCCTCAATAATCAAGATTTAATTCAAAGTTGATTGTCATTTTATTTGATGTTTTAGCCTTTATAATTGGATAATAAAACTAATGTCAAAACATATCAAATAGTCTATAGTTTACTTATATGTAAAAAAAGGTAACAATGTCATTCCTAAATGATGACATTCCTTTCAAGAATGAAACTTTTATTAAATTCTAAATCATACCATCATTGACACCTGGGAAAAAAAATATGAATCATTTGAATGTCACCATTTTAATCTATCATCTTAATTTAACATGACTTTGATATTCCACATTGACACCTTAACACAAGATTAATTGCTCAAATAACACTATATTAATATTACATTAATTTGACATGCTTGGAGAGTACTTAAACAAGGATTTATTTTTTATGATGTGACTACTAGAGATTTCTTCCATCAATGAGGCTACTCAAATAGGATTTTGACATCCAATGAGAACATAAACTATATTAATTATCTTAAAGTATTAATTTTTATGAACATGTAAATGATGTCATGTGAATCTCACCACATCTGATTTAATCTCACACATTAAACATATATTTTTAATTACTAATCAATGTTATAATTACTCTATTTAATTTATCTAATCCTTAATCTCACCATATTCCAAGTGGAAAGAGCATTTAGACATCAATGGGTCCTTGTCAAGCTACAAGCTAGTCCTTTTGGATGGTCTATGTCATCATCTATAATTTTTTAAATTTGAAACTATTAAATGTATTAGTTACTAAGATTATTTGATTGTATTTATTAAAAAATGTCATCTTGAATCACCCTAACATTCATCATTAGGTTCTTACTATTTTTCCACACACAAGGAAATAAATAATAATCAATAGCAGTAAGTGCTAAACAACCCTAACCTCTGCCATTTCATTATTTCATCCCTTTCATAATAATAATTTAGGTAGACTATATGAATCTTAGTGATTTCATAATATAAAGTGCTAAACAATGACTAAAAGGGCTAAGTCAACACAAATAAATCACACATTTTAGATAGAGTAAAAAATATATATTAAACACTATTAAGATTAAATACCTAAAAATATGGATCTACATAAATGATAGTAACAAATATGGTCAATGCTTCAAATACTCTACAATCTACTATGTTCTGATCTTTCATTGCTCTATAGTGTATGTTCACAAAAAACTAGGAATATGTAAGAATATGAATATATTTGGTTAGACATGTTCAATAGTTTTTGTTTCTCTTAAAATATGGTAAAATTATATGGATCCCATTTTGTAAAGTAAATTTGAGTTTTAAATTCGTTGGGGACTGCCACCTATTTCAAAATGCAAATGCACCTTAGGAGTAGTAAAGTCAAATTGAATGCAAGTAATATATTTAATATATTAAAATTATATTTATATATATTATATTAAAATATATAATATTTATTTAAAATATATACTAAACATATATATTATATAATGTAATATAATATTACAATATTATTATTATTATTATTATTATTATTATTATTATTATTATTATTATTATTATTATTATTATTATATAGTTTATAAATCAAATTATAAATATATATTATATATTTAGTATAATAGACTTAAATTATATTATAAAAAATATACAATTTATATTTAATATTTCTCAGTCTAATAGATAAAAATATTATGATATTAACACACACACACACATCATGACATATAATGCATATATATGTATTGGTAAGAGGGGTTATGTAAAGTAAAAGAGTGTAAATAATTGGTAGTTAAACCTAGTAATTCCAAACCCTTGACAATATAAAAATAAGTTCATCTAAGATAATTATGGGTGTAGACTGATTGGGATCTAAATTACCATGTAATGATTTAGTCTATGATGGATTGAACTCTTCGTGTAAAGAAATAGCCTCTTAGCATGTAATCTCTACATCAAAATTGTAAATCCCTTGGTTTTAATCAGGGCACATCTATATTCACTAGATAAAGAGCTCAATTGTGGTTGATCATGTTTTGTCTTGGTGATTACAATGGAGAAATTATTTTTGTTACAATGGCATTAAAAAAATTGAAAGCGATCAAGGGGAATTTTGGGTTTAGAAATTGGATAAAAAACTAAAGTGGATATATATGTTCCAAAGACACTATATATTCCATCTTTGCCTACTATTCCTAGTGATGATTCCTTCTCATGTATACCACCACACTTATTTCTCTAAAAGATATTATTAATGTTATATCTTCAAAAAAATTAGATGAAACTCCACTTAATATTATGCAGGATCCTATTTATAAATCATTACCATTGGATCCAAAGTTTCATGATGATAATTTTACTTTTATTTCGATATTTGAAATTCTATAATTTTCATTGTATGGTTTTTTAATGGATTATTGAACATTTTCTAGTTATTATGATCCCTTGGATGTGATCTAAAACCCATGGTAGGAGACCCATCAAGTGCAATTTGTTGGGACTCATATAAGTCTTGAAGCTTATATCTCAAGGAAAATCATCTATTAGTAGAATGAATATGGGCCTGGTGGATATCAAAAAATACATTCTCATCATATCTCCATGGAAGAGGTTTACTCATATCAACCTCTATATCTGTATAGGAAGAGATATGAGTTGACACTCAACCAAATTCATAATAATAAACACCAGAGGCTTTATAAATCTAATATTTTTTTTCATAGTGCATTTTGTAATATAGCTCGATGTGGCACTGCCATGTTTATAATTTGATTGGTATCATATTTTGGTTTATTTGGATTAAATTTATAAGATATATTGATCTTAAATTTTATATTAGATGGGGCCAATGTAGTGGCCCCATATTTTAATATCTTGTTTAATTTAAGGATTTTTATTTCTTGGTCATGTTCGGGGTCACCATTCATATTTCTCATTAGTAAGAAATTTTAGTGCCACAAAGTGTGGTGGTAAGGGTTGAAATGATACCTATAATGAAAGAGGGTTATGCAAGACATATTGTGAATCAAGCACATTTTTGGATTCCTTTTAGGTTTGCTTCTCAATGAGAGATTTTTTTTTCTCCAATGATTTAATCTTTTGTAATGAGGATTTTGAAAAAGTCCCGCCTTGGTTTAAAGTATTTATTGAAATTGACATTGACAAGGGGGATGAATGTGTATTCTCACCTGATGTATGCTCAATTTTTGATGTGATTAATGTATGTGAAAGAAGAATGCCCTATTTATTGGCCTTTATCATATTTGATATTTGCCCATGTCACATGTCTATTATGTTTTAAGTGTTTAAATTAATTGATAGAATCACAAGTGTAAATTCAAGAAAGGTGACTCGCTATCACAACTATTTAAATTGGTGAATTTTATCTCAAAGGTATTCTAGGGGGGGGGATACAAATAAAGGAGTAAAATCACTATTACACAACTTAGTCATGTAAATTAACAAATATAAATAAACTTATTTAATAATAATTATTACAATAAATGATAAAAAATTGTAATTAATTTTATATTTAAAAACTATGTTTATTATTTATTTTATTTATCATGTTTAAATATTTTAACTAAATAATTTATGTTTAAATGTTTTTCCAGAGAGGTTATCTTTTTTCTCCGCATAAAATAAAATATTTTTGAATGAAATGTTAGTTTAGTAAATTCCTTGTCCGTATTCAAGTGGTGTTAAATAGAAGAAGTAAATCCATACTAATAAAAAAGATTTAAATAATATCATAATTCTATTGTAAATATTTCTTCTATTTTATAGAAATCTAAATCTCTCAAAATATAGATAAGGTTCTATCCTCCAACCATAGGAATAACAAGAATCCCTCTTTCATTTACCAAAATGAACCATGGTAATTTTTGTATAAAGTCCACCTTTAAATCAGTTTTAATGACTTGGCATGCATGTTCAAAGTTATTTATATATTACACTTGAACTACAATCAAATGTTAAGAAACACATTTCATACTTAATATAATTTTTAATACTTCATGTGCCCCTGACATTAAATTAAACAATCACAACCATGGTAATTATCTAGGTTTCATCCAAGAATTTTTGAAAGTGTAGATATCTAATTATGGCCTGTAAATATGAGTTGTTTCATTTGACTAAGACTCAAAATAGCAACAATTACTAAAAGGTTGTGAATCATTGACAAATTAATTTTTTTAGTAAACCTCATCCATATGCATATTATAATACAATGAACTAATACATCACATAATATAATTGTCATAGTTTCACTCAATGGTGCATCTATCTAATTTCCATACCTCCCCATAAATGTGAATATACAAAATTAACACACCTTTATGTATATGAAGTACAAAATCAATAGTTATTTAAAATTATGATAGGAAGCCATTAGTTGGGCATTAAAAATCTTAATGTATCTACTCAATACTACCAAAAGAAGATATGGTGGACATATTATGAATCTAGTAATTTTTTTGCATGATGCATTCTATAATATTGTTCGATGTGGCACTGTCATGTTCATTATTTGATTGGTATCACATTTTGGTTGAATCATTTGGATTAACTTTATAAGATGGCTTGATCTTAAATTTTGTATTGGAAGAGGCCAATATAGTGTCCCCATACTTTAGCTTATTTAATGTAAAGAGTTTCATTTCTCAGTCATGTTCAGGGTTACCCTTCATGTTTCTCATAAGTAGTAAATTTCACTGCCATAAAATGTGGTGACAAGGGTTAAAATGATACATATAATGCAAGAGGGTTATGCAACACATAATGTGAATCAAGCCCATATTTGGATGCCTTTTAGGTGTTCTTCTCAATGAGAGATTTTTTTCTTTAGAATGCTTGAATCATTTATAATGAGAATTGTGAAAGAGCCCCATCTTGGTTCAAAGTATTCATTGAAATTGACATCAATGGAGATGAATATATATTCTCACTCAATGTACACTTAATGTTTGATGTGATTAATGGACTTGAAAGAGGAATGCCCTCCATATTAGGCTCTATCATATTTGATATCTAACCATGTCAGATGTCTATTGTGTTATAAGTTTTTAAATTCACTAATAGAGTCACAAGTATAAATTTAGGAAAGGTGAGTCACTATCACATGTATTTAAATTACAAAATTTTATCTCAAAGGTATTCTAGGGGCTAAAAATCAAGGATTCAAATCCCTATTACACAATTTAATCATGTAAATTAGAAAATACAAATATACTTATATATTAAAAATAATTACAATAAATGATAAAAATTTGTAATTATTTTTATATTTTTAAAAACTATGATTATTATTTATTTTTATTTTTAATATATAATTATCATAGTGTCACTCCATGGTGCATCCATCCAATTTCCATACCTCTCCATAAATGTGAATATAAGAAATTAACACACCTTTATGTATATGAAGTACACCATCACTAGTTATTTAAAATTATGATAGGAAGCCATTAGTTGGGCATTGAAAATCTTGCTATAGCTATTCAATGCTACCACAAGAAGATATGGTGAACATATATGACCCATAAAAATTATATATAATTAACTAAAGTCGAACCATATTCTATATGATTAGTGACATAATGAAATATAAATATTGAAGGATGTGATCATCTTATTTTGATGACATATGGCTTATGATAAAATAATTTGAGAATAAGATTATATCTTTGTATAGAGTTTTAATAAAATAATTAAATTCAAATAATAATATGTGTAAAACTATTACAACAAGGTCAAATGTATGTATGTATGAATATATATCTATAATTATTAAAGGTATAATTATTAAAGGAATTTAAAATGTGAACATGGGGGTTCTTATGCCAAAAAATTTATTAAAACAAATCCATATTTACACTTAAACATAATTTACAATTACTCATAACTCAGTAAGTTGTTACATAAATGAAATCACATTAGAAATGTCTATGTCTGCTCCTACTCGTATAGATGGAAGAGTCTCAAATGAGGCCGACAATAAAACAAAAAAAATATCATAATTAGTCAAGAATATATATAAAATTACATGTATCTACATAAATGAAAAATTATAACATTTAATATTACCTTTGTATATATAAACATCAACCAAGTAGCTGTAACAATATATGAACTACAAGACGGTTCACAATCTGGCTAGAAAAGAGATGGTATTGTCACCTATTACAACATTAAAAATCACACATATATTATTGTAATATATATGTAAACTAATTATTATCTTTTAAACACTATTTATAATTCAACAAGTGCAACAAAAGATAATTATATGTCAAATTTAAAATATACTTGCAAAGGTGCAAGCATGATTTCCAAACTAAATGTATGTTTTAAAAAATCATCATTCAAAACCATTTCATTTATCCAATTAAAAAAGTAACCATAATTGGTTTATATCAAATCCTTCTCTTCATCTAAGTTAATTTCTAGTGCATACAATACCATAGGATCTGCATTAGTGTGGTTGAATAACAATGTTTGTTGGACCATCTCCACGTCCACTCTCATAAGAATAATTATGGGAAAATTGGCTTGTATGTTACATGAGGGTGTTAGTAAGTGACTTATGTGAATGTAAACTATCAATCTCTATAACATCCTTCATTGTAGAGGTGATTATCTTAGACTAAAGTAGTTATTTGATAGATAATTTCATAAGTTGATTAGGCACATGATATGTACCCAACCTATCCTATCAATATATTTTTTATTGGCCCTAAAAATGTTAATAAAAAATTAATTCATGATATTAATCTTGCAATAAATTTTACTTTAAAAGTATGAAGGAACCTCATTTTTGTTAGAAGTTGAGACATCATAAAATACATACCATTAGTCCCAAAAACTATTTATCATCAATTTATGGTGGTAGTAGAGGATTGGGAAATGTTTTAAATAAATTAAAAATGGAACATTTATTTTTATATTAGTGAATAATGACCAATGTTTTTTTCTTTTTTATCTTTCAAACTAACTGCTAACAATTTTTATCATAGTAGGAATTACATATAACTCTTTAAGATTCCCATTTGTCAATTTGACATGTTACCATTCAATAAAATTTACCTACTATAATGACTCTAATTTATTTTCTAAATAAGTATCAAAGGGGTTGGGTGAGAAAGAATCCCTCATTGACCTAATTAATTCTTCAATCTCTATTTTTTATTTTATATATGTGACCAAAGCCTCTTGATTACATGGGGGTTCTTATGGAGTTAAAGGAGGGTTAAAAAGTTTTATGATTTTTTATCTTCATCATCAATTCCCAAATTTTATTCCATGTTATAATCAATACTACACAACCATCTAGAAGTTATTGCTATTTTAAGTCTTAGTCAAACAAAACAACTCATATTTATATGCCATAGTTAGATATATACACTTTCAAGAATTCATAAATGAATCTAAGATGCTTAGGAAAATAAAATAATACATTATTTCTACTTATAAATGAGTGAACAACAAAGAAAGAAAGCCAAGTTTCCTAAAATTAAAACTGGGTGTTCATCCCATAGTAAAATAGTGAATTGAGAATATGAGATAAAATTTTTCTAACATCTATATGAATAAAAAAATTGTCGCTGATTATAGGTTCATGAATACATGTAGCTTACTATGTATTATAAACAAATGTCAAGGTTGAGGTATACAAAAATAAATAAAAACACTAGTCTTGTCCATGGAAACTAATGAACCATTCTTTAGCTCACTTGTGGTAGCTCAATTTGCAAAATGATTTGCCAAGAAACATATTCATAGTCAAACTTCAAAATTGAAGTTAGTAAGCAATCATTCTAATCTTAAACTGGAAAAGCTCAAAATTATTTTGTTTCTAAATGAACCAAAGGATTTGAGTGGAGAAATAAACTCACTATTAATAACTAGAATAGAGATTCATTTTTTTGAATAAATTTTAGCTTAATTTTAATCAGTTTAATAGAAAATTTGCATATAACTAGCTTGAATTTTAGCTCTATATACCTTATGGTTAACTGAAATTTGATTATCATTTTGTAAAGTAGAACATAGATTCATTTATATAATTTGTATGTAATTTAACAATTCATAGACTTTTTATAACTAAATTTATAGGGTTACAAAATTAATCACTTGTATTACTTGAAATTTGATTGTCCATCTACTTTACTACCCACTCTACCATGTCAAGTGTCATATAGAACACAATATTTAATGCTTCATTATATGTGATTTAAACTTTCTGATACATGATTGAAAATTCTAATTTAATGCCTACCAAAAATTAATATTTGATAGATTTGGTCTTTGAAGTAATATACCTTATATGTTGCACACATGGTGAAGCACCATAGAGTTTTAAATCCATATCTGTGAGTGCATTTTTGACCCCCTCCCACATATGAATTTTAAATCAAGTATAAACTTGGCGCATTTTCATGTTATGTGGAATTATATAATACATTAAAGCCATAAAAATTCATTTAATTTTGTTAAAAAGTTAATATTATTTCTATACTATTAACAATAATTATATATGTATTGAAATATATTATACTAAAAAAAAAAATTAATTTATAACCTATATTAACATATATATTATATGATATAATAATATTTATTAATATTAAAATATATTTTATAAAAAATATAATTTATATAATATTAATATATAATTAATCAATTTAATATATTATTTTTTTATGATATATTATATATCAATATTTATATAATAATTAATATAATGTGTGTGTGTGTGTGTGTGTGTGTGTGTGTGTGTGTGTGTGTGTGTGTGTGTGTGTGTGTGTGTGTTGATAAGAGGGGTTATGTGAATTGAAAGAGTGTAAATCGATAGTTAAACCTACTAGTTACTCCAAATCCATCGTAATGTCAAAATAAGTTCATCTAAAGTAATTATGGGTGTAAAATTATTAGGATCTGAATCACCATGAAATGCTTTATTGTACAATGGCTTGCATTCTTCATGTGAAGACATATCCTCTTAGCGCAATCTCTACGTCAAAACTACAACTCCCTTAGTTTCGATTAGAGGGTATCTATATTTTATGGATTAGGAGCTCAATTGTGGGTAATCATATTTTTTACTGGTGATTGCAATGGAGAAATTATTTTTGTTACAATGGTGCTAAAAATATTAGAAGCGACCAAGAGAAATTTTGGGTTTGGAAATATGATAAATTCTTTAAGTGGAAACATATATTTTAAAGGCAATATTTATTCTAGTGTGTGTTCCTACTATTATACCATCACCACTTGTTTCTCCTAAAGATATTATTAATAATGTTATATCTTCAAAAAATGTGGATGAAACTCCACTTATTATGCAAGATCCTCTTATTTCTAAATCATTACCATTAGTTCCAAAGTTCCATGATGATAATTTTAATTCGATTTCCATATTTGAACTTTTATTATTTTTATTGTATAGCCTTCTAGTGGATTATTGAATATTTTCTAAATCTAATGATGCCTTGGATGTGATCTAAAAAACATGGTAGGATACTCATCAAGTATAATTTTTTGTGATGAGTTTATTGTTATTTTATTAGAATGAAATTCCATAAACTATACAAATCTACATTTAGATACAATCTACAAATGGAAAGTCTATGTGTATAAATACTATATATATATTAAGTGTTCTAAGGTAGCTGAAAATGGTATTGATCATCTTGGGATATACCATTTAATTATAAAAATTCCCTCTAAAAGCTTCTCAAGAGATATAAATAAATCTTGTGTTTCATCTATAATTTCTATAATCTTGATAAATGAATTTTTTGTGATTCTTGTATTGAAATATTTTTTTCAAGAGGAGTAAAGTTACTTGGCTTAGTTTCCTATTTAAATTTAATTGATTTTACATGGATGTGATTTGGCCACATATTTTCTACACAATTATTTTGATTCAAAGTTGAAGTACTTATTTGTTGGTCAAAATGTTTAACCTTGACTCTGTATTGAGATATCACACCTTTTTGTCATGAATGAAAAATTAATGTTTATAGATTGGTATGGTGTAGACTGCTTGTGCCCTCACATAGCCACAATTTATATAAGCACATAAAATCCTTTCCTAAGAGGTCTTTGAGTTACTAGGTATGATTTTATGTCACTTATTATAATTACCATTTTGGGGTCAAATTTGTCTCCAAATATTAGTTTATAAATTCAATAAAGTTGACTCACCCTCATAGGTATTTGAATTAGTGAATTGAATTATCTTAAAGGTATACCAAGGGGGATAAAAATAAAGGATTCAAATCCCTATTACATAATTTGATTATGTTACATCTTTAAAAAATGTCAATGAAACTCCACTTATTATATAAGAGCCTATTATGTCTAAATCAATACCATCAGTTTCAAAGTTACATGACGATAATTTTACTTCTATTTCCATATTTAAACTTCTATAATTATTATTGTATGTCTTGTAATAGATTATTGAACATTTTATAATTATGATGATCCTTTGGATGTGATCTGAAACCCATGGTAGGAGACCCATCAAGTGTAATTTGTTGGGAATCGTATAAGTCTCAAATCTTATATCTCAAGGAAAAACATCTATTAGTAGAATTTCTATCACCCTAGTGGAAATGACAATACATATTCTCATCATTATATCTTTGTAGAAGAGGTTTTCTTATATCAACCTCTATAGGTGTAGGGAGAGATATGAGTTGACACTCAGCCAAGTTCATAATAAGAAGCACTAGAGGCTTTATGAATCTGGTAATTTTTTTGCATGGTGATTTTTTTATAATAGCTCATTATAGCATCACCATGTTCACTATTTGATTGGTATCATATTTTGGTTTATTAGATTAAAATTTTTAAGATGGCTTGATCTTAAATTTTTATGTATTGGATGAGGCCAATGTAGTGGCTCTAAACTTTATCTTGTTTAATGGAAGTAGTTTTATTTCTCGATCATGCTCAAGATCACCTAGTTGTTTCTCATAAGTAGGATATTTTAGTGGCACAAAATGTGGTTGTAATGGATAAAATGATACCTCTAATGCAAGAGGGTTATGAAAAAAATATTATTAATCACGCACACAATTTGGATGCCTTTTAGGTGTTCTTCTCAATGAGAGAGTTTTTTTCTTCTAATGCTTTAATTATTTGTAACGAAGATTATGAAAAAGCCTCACCTTGGTTCCTTTATCTTTATTTTTAATATTTTGTGTTAAATTAAAATCTATATCTAAAAACATATATAAAAGGAAAGTCTATATAATAATAAATGGAAATCTATTTATAGACATACTATATAAATATAAAGTGTTCTTGTGAGAGGTAGAAATGATCTTGTTCATCAAAGAATGTACCAATCAGTCATTATAATGCCTTAAAAATGATTTTAAAATGAGTTCATATATGAAAATAGAATTGATCATCTTGGGATGTACCAGTTAATCATTGAAATGCCCTTGAAAATCTTCCTAAAAGAGTTTGTTACTATTTTATTGTAATGAAATTCCCTAGATTATACAAATCTATATTTAGATATAATCTATAAATTGAAAGTCTATATATAGAAATACTACATATAGTAAGTGTTTAGAGATAGATAAAAATGGAATTAATCATATTTGGATGTACCATTTAATTATCAAAATGCCCTTGAAAAATATCGCAAGAGATATAATTCAATCTTTTTTTTCATCAGTAATATAATTTTTGTAATCTTAATAAATGAAATTTTTGTGATTCTTGTATTGAAATATTTTTTTCAATACGATTAAATTTTATTGGCTTACATTTTCCTATTTAAATTTAATTTATTTTACATATATGTGATTTGACCATGTGTTTTCAACCCCAATATTAGGCTTCAAAGTTGAAGTAGTTGTTTGTTGGCTGAAATGTTTAATCTTTACTCTGCATTGAAAAATCACACCTTGTCATTAATGAAAAGTTAATGTTTATATATTAGTAAGGTGTAGACTATTTATACCCTCACATAACCATAATTTAAATAACCCCAAAAAAATCTTTCCCGAGAGTTATTTAAGTTACAAGGTACAATTTTGTGTCACTTATTTTAATTATCATTTTAGGGTCAAATTCATCTCCAAATATTAGTTTGTAAATTCAAGAAAGGCGACTCGATTTGTAAATTAAATTATCTCAAAGTTATTTTATAGGGGCTAAAAAATAAGGAGTCAAATCCCTATTAGACAATTTAATCGTGAAATTTAATTAATAAAGATAAATAAACTTTTTAAATAAGAATAATTATAATAAATGATAAAAATTTGTATATATTTTTATATTAAAAAAATATCCAAGTTTATTATTTATTTTTATTTATGTTTAAATCTTTAAATATTTTTATTAAATAATATATGTTTAAATGTTTAAAATATTTAAATATATAATTTTTTTAAAATAATTTCATATGCTACAATTGTTTATATAAACTTTTAAATTAATTATAGAATTAAAAATTCCACACCCTTTGAAATTAGGGTTATGTTTATCTTTTTCTCTTTCTTTTATTTTATCTTTCAATTTTTTCTCTCCCTTTAGAAGGCTAAAAAAATTATTATATTGATTGAACATAGGTTAACTATGGCATTAGTGGTGGAAGCATTGACCCCATTTTTCATTATCATTTCTACAGGTCCTTCTTGTGAGGTATTTAATCTATTTAATCTATTATTTTACTATATCTTAAATGTGTGATTTGTTTGGCTTGACATGGACTGTTTATTAATTGATTATCACTTTAAGTTATGAAATTACCGAGATTTAGATAGACTTGGATTTTTGTTATGAAATGGATAAGATAATGAAATAGGAGAGATTATGATTGTTTAGTGCTTGTTTATATTCAATAGGGACCCAAATAATGAATGTGAGGGAAAATAATTTATTTTTTTAAATTAAATATAAGAAAATAATCATAATAAATAAGTGCCATTATGTGAGAGGGTTTCAATGGTTCTACCCTATCTCTATCTCCTCACATTGTTCATCTACTACCTTTATTTAGGATACTGCAAATTGTTTTAATTTTAGACTGAGTTGAAAAGTCATTTTTTATCCTATTCTAGGTTATTATTATTTGGGATGGAAAATATTTCGCTCATGTTGTGTCATAAACTTAAATGAATGAATGATTGAATAACACCTATCATTATTATATGGGGTGGAGAAATTATCACTCATGCTTCTATATTCTTGGGTAGAAGGGTCCCATGCATCATTTAATATTAAAGAAATTCTTAGAAAATATCTACACCTTTAAAATAGGAGAAACTACTATTTATGGAGAAGTTTTTGAGGGGTGGGAAGCAGCAAGGAGATGAAGATTTGTATGGATTCTCCTTTTTTTAGTTGCCAACTAACATTTGCATCTAATCAAATTTTTTTTCAAATAAAAGTTTTATAGTAAAATGCTCCTAATTTCTCTCAGTATCATGTATTACACAAAATTTAAAAAATCATGAGATCAGTAACAAGAAAAAAGACTCCTATAGTTTCTCATTAGTGTCCCCTTAAAAATAGTTACCTAATCCCAAGCATGGGACCCCACTCTAGTCGCTTGTGACATGGATTTTGAGAATTTTAAATTAGTAATATCACATGCATGAATTTTTGAGAGATCTACATCACTCATCTAATGTTTATGCAAATCACCCCTAACCCCTATGTTGGCAATGTGATTAGATCTTTTTTTCATTCCCTATACAAAATATAAATAGTGAATCATTTTCATGTGAGGAAGAGAGTCTAAAAATAGTGAATCCTTAAATAACACCTAACATCAAGATTTGTCCCTCATGGCATAGACTTTGATAATTATAAACTAGTCATATCACACACATGACAAGGATTAATCATTTTGTATAATAAGAATGACCCCTTTCAATAGATCCATGTAACTCATCCAATGTTTATGCAAATCACTCTTAACCCCTATGTTTGCCATATGATCAGTTCCTTTACTTCCTTCATTATACACATGGGAAATAGTGAATCCTTTGAATGTAAATTAATTCAATTTTGGTGGAGTGACTGTGTGGATACCACCTTTAGTTTTCAAGAAAACTCTACTATTGGGTCAGTAGAACCTCAATAATAACATGATCTATCTAAAATTTCTTCATTATTATGATGCAAATTGCATTATATTTTGCTAGTTTACTACCCAAACTCTAAACAAATAAGTGAGTATTTATAGTGAGCATTAATCTAAAGTGATTCATGTTAAAAGTTTTCAAAACAAGAAGTAGGGTAGAGTAGAAAATAAGGTTTGCCTTGCAACAACAAAGGACTAATAAATTTTCTTTAGTTCTTCTTGATAATACTGTAAATTAAGATAATATTCATGAGATCCTAGTGCTAGACTCAAAATATCATAAATGTAGTGAGGATTCTAGTGTAAATATAATGCATATATATAAAAATTATTATTTAAAATAGATACCTACAACAAATTTATTTTAAACACATTTATTTGCAGGTTATAAGGAAACATAGCATATATAGATAGACTTTGTTAGCATAACATGAAGCACAAACTAACAAGATGTATTTAATACGCTACTATCAAACTTAACCATTAGAAAAATGAAACTATCTATCATTAGCAATGCTTGATAAACAATAAAATATGAAAGTAATGAAATAGTGAGCAAATTGTAGGAATTCTTCTCTCTATTTGCATTAATTTCACAAAAGTTTTGTTCTGAGTACAATTGAGGGGGAAAACCCTATATATAGGATTTTTTCATGCCTAACATAGTTATATTGGTTACAAGAGAACCAAATAAATGACATTTATCAGTGGAAAAATCCCTCATGTCCTTAAAACTAATGAATATTCCATATTCAAATGTGGAAATATTTTACAATATATTGAGGGGAATTAAAACATGACATTAAAATAATATATATTTTATCTTACAAGTAGGTCCTTTTGTAGAGACAATAGGAACTCAGTAGTTACATAATATATATTAAATTTCTATGTATTGTTATGATGTAAATATACTTTTGTATTTTGCCAATATATGCCCAAAATTTAAATGAACAAGTAGATATTTATAGTGAGCATCAATCTAAAGATTCATGTTAAAAATTTTCTAAATGAAAAGTAGGGTAGAGTAGAAAAGAAAGTTTTCTTTGCAACAACAAAGACCAAAAGATCTCCTTTGGTTCATTATGACTATAGTGAACATAAAAATAAAATCTATGGGATCTTAGTGCTAGACACAAAATATTTGAAAGACAATATGAATTCTAGGGTAGATACAATGCATATATCTAGAAAGTATGCATTAAAATAGCTACCTACAATAAATTTATTTAAGCACATTCATTTGAAGAATAGAAGGAAAATATATAATATATAATAGATTTTGTTAGAATAGATAAAAGTACAAACTAACAAGATACATTTGAAGAACTACTATCTGACTTAACCATTGAAGAAATCAGATCGTGTGTTATTATCAAATCTTTAGAAATAGGAACTTATGAAAATAATGAAATAGTGACCAAATTGTAAGAATTCTTCCTTATCTTTACAATACTTCCACAAAATTATATTTTAAGGTACAATGAAGGGGTAAGGCCCCTCTATATAGGCCTTCAAATTCCTAAGATAGTTACAAGATAAAAAGATATATATATATATATATATATATATATATATATATATATATATATATATATATATATATATATATATATATATATATATATATATATATATATATATATATATATAACACATGTTTGTGGATAAGGTCCCTAGTGTCCTAAAACTTGGAGAATATTATCTACTCACCTAGATTGAAGAAAAATTTGGTGGAATAATTACACATATGGGAGTACCTCTAGGTTGGATGAAACCTTGTATAATCTTGTAGACTTTAATGCCAAGATATCCATTCTATCTTATATATCACTGGATCCTTCCTCATCATCACTATCTCTATCTATAATATTTTCCACATGGTAGAATATATCATTATAATGTGTCTTCAGTGGCTAGTGAAAAAAAATTAAATAACCTTATATATCGTGTTTTTATTTATGTATATAAAGAACACCATATATATAAGGTTAATTAATTTTTTTGCACTAGCCACCGAAGATGCATTATAATGATCTATTCTACCATGTGGAAAAGACTGTAGACAAATATAGTAATGATGAGGAAGGATTCGGTGATGTAGAAGATAGGTTGGATATCCTTAATTTATTTTAAAAACCTTATATATATTTATCACCTTATATATATATATAAATAAATAGTCATATATATGGTGTTCTTTATTTATGTATATATGGTTTATAAATATGTGTGTGTTTGTGTGTGTGTGTGTGTGTGTGTGTGTATGTGTGTGTAAGCATCCTATATACATAAATAAAAAACACCGTATATATGTTTATTTATTTATATATAAGGTGATAAATATGTTGATTTATATCTATGTCAAGGATATAATATGAAAAATAGAACAACATTCTTCTTTAGTTTCTCTAACAATAATGGAAATAAAATTAATAGCTATGATATCCTAATGTTTAGAACCAAAATATCATAAATTCAGTTAGGATTCTACGGTGAATATAATGCACATGTTTGAATAGTATACCTTAAGATGTTACCTATAAAAAATTATCTTAAACACATTCACTAATAGAGTAGGAAGAAAACTGAGCATGCATAATAGACAGTTTTATCCTAGGTGAAAGCATACAACTAACAAGATACATTCAAAACACTAATTTTAGATTAAAACCATTTATTAAATGAGATCATATATCATTAACAAATATTGAGAAATAAGAATTCATGAAAATAATGAAAGGGCAATGAGTCAATTACAAGAATTTCCTTTCTCTTGGCATTAATCTCAAAAAAAATTGTCTTTGGATTACAATGAAGAGGGAGGGACCCTATAATAGGACATTTAAATGACTTAGTTAAAAAAGGAACTGAACAATACAAAACATGTTAGTAGACAAGGTCTCCCATGTCCTAAAGTTAGATAATATTCTTAATTCAAAATATGGGAATATTTTACAATGCAATTTAAAGGACCTTGGGAGATTATTCATGTTCAGAAGGAGCCCAATATATGGCTATTTTGTTCCTAAAGAGCTGGGTTGGGATCCCATTCATGTATTTGATAATGAAGCTCCTTTTGTTGAAGAATATGGAGTGCTAAGTCTAGTTGAGGAAGAATATGTTCCAAGAAGGGCTGATGAGGTGGTGGCTCCTATGATGGTAGTCTGTTTTTGGGCCTCAACTTGCCCTTTCCAAGATTCAGAGCATTTCCTATATTCATGATTGATCAATCTGAGATCAATGATAGGCTCATTTAGTAGATTCGTTGTGTCTGGCCATTGCATCATGTTGGCTTAGGAGAGGTTTTATAAATTTGTTGATGGATACAACCTTCTCAATCCTCTAATTGGCATAGGTTGTCAAATCTACCATCCCTTCCCTGAAGGTCACCCCTCTAGCCATGGCCTATTTTTGAAAGTTCACTAAAAATGTTTGTAGCTAGGCCTTGCAGGCATCATTGCTGATAATGGATCCATCCTTGTTAGCAACCTGCATGATTTTAGTATCCTTTAGTAAGGTAATGTCCATGTCATTTTGTAGCATGAGAAAATGGCCCAATGACCTCATTTCATCGATCCACTGGTTTAGGGATTTGCTGCTACCAATCACATAGGATTGATAAATGTTTAATTCCTTGAAGGGAATAATATTTAAGCCCTCAAATTTATTTATTAATATTAACCTCACCAAGTTGATTATTTTACTATTGTATCTTCCATACATAGATTCTACCTTGAGAACTATATTATATATTTTGTCTCCCTTTACCTTGTACTAAGCTAAGGTATTCAACATGTCAAACATATATTCCATCACCTATTCCACTTTTGTTATCATCTAATCTAGTAAGGTGGCCTTGTGCTACTTCTCCAACTTAGTTATTATTTGTTTCACTCCCTTAACCAACTCAATAGCCACATCCATAGTTTCTTGGAAACCTAAGAGGGAGTCCTCTTCATACGACTATTGTTCGCCCCATCTAGCCTTTTTTGCCTTTGTCATCTCAAACAAGGTTTCTTCTAACTCATACATGATTGTTTGGTTTGGATGGATGACCTTCCTCTTGGTCACCCTCTTCACTAGCCCAACCTCCTTGTCAAATTTCAATGTGACCTGTGGGGGGTTCACTATGACCAAATATGGGTTCCTCTTTGTAGCCAATTGCATTTTATTAATCCATGTCTTGTTTGAAGAACCACTTTGGGGATTTATTGATGAATGAAATGACTGATAAGGAGTTAGCCCTTGGAATCTAGACATTTGGGAAGAATCAGTGGTTTTAACCAATATAAATGTAGAGCTATGAGATGAAGAATCACTAGTGATAGTTGAAGAATTAGTGGATAACATGGGAACTTGTGGGATGATGATAGTGGGCCTCTTATTATGTATTTATGCACTAGGTATAGAATAGGTTTGGGCATGACTAGGGGAAAATTGGCCATTATCAAAACTCTAGAGGTGGATGATATGCTAAAGGGGGTGTTAGTGGGAAATGGCATAGTCATATCCCTAATTATAATTCTCATGAGAGGCTTTTAAGGTAGGAGGTTGACATGGCCTAGAGTCAGGGGTTGACCAAATATTCTTAGGGGTTGATTATAAAGGAAAGATGGAGGTAAGGAAATATGTTCTTGGCCTATAATACTCAACCCTTCTCTAGTAGGATGAAGGGGAGGAAATGGCTAACTTGAAGTTGTTGGTGTAGGAGTTACTTTTGGCTCCACTAAAGGTGTTTCTTATATGGAGGTGGAACCTTGTATTTGGAATATGCTATCGAATGAGGCCCATGAGGTGGAAGCTTTCTCAACTTGTTTGTTTGAACCAAATCCTCCCTTATCCAAAGTGGGAAATACTGCCTAGAGTATTATTTGAATGAGTTATGGATCTATTAGGATTTTTTCTCCAATAATATAAGTATGGACTACAGATGCTGACGTTTTAACATAAGTATCTTATTGTTTGAATACCAAAAAAAACTATGCACCATATAGTATTCCTTTTACCCATGTGATATTCACATCTCTCAGCCTTTGCTTAACTTCTACATGATTAGTTGCATTGTGGTATAATTTATCTCCCTCCTTAGGCTCATGATGGTATGTAATGCTAATAGCTATCTTATGTCTAATGTAATGATTGAATGTTAAGTGTGTAATATCCCATTATCTATCAGTGTCCTTTATTAGACTAAAGGTAGACCTATGTTTGATAAAAACCATGATTGAGTACCAAGTTTCAACTTGAAATCAACTGATGTTGGTTAATTAGGGATGGATAGGTCCCTTATTATTGATATTATATAGTCCATCTACTCCTATGAGAAGTTATAAGGAAATCTCTTCTTTAGCCAGATTTTTTAGCACCATGATGGTCAACCTAAATGGGGTTATTTTTATCCCCTCAACTCTTATTATGGTGCAGTTAGGGTATTAATAGTAGGCTTCTAATGTGATAAGTGTTTCTCTTATCTCTTATGACAAATTAGTCATAGGCCTTTCATGGATGGCCATATATACAATTAGGTAGACCTACTTAACTATGACCCACATCTCTTTCTTAGACCTATAAATTCTAACCTTTGTCAAGACATAGGGCATGGTCCATTTCAAGTATATATCCCTATTGGTAAACTTGGGGAATTTTAGAGTGGCATAGATGGTATCAACTAAGTAGTACATCATATAAAAGTGATTTTCTTGGTTGGCCATGATATTCTTGATTTGGGTAGCTAAATTATAGGAAATGATTTAACCAAGCAGGGGAGTGGTGGAGTCACTTATGATCACGAACAAGAGTGTAACCCACTTTTCATCCAAGTGGTTGGTTTCTTATACTCCATGAAACCTTTTCATCATGGCCATCACCATCCTCACCACTTCTTAAATTGGGTGATTATTATCTGATTAATTTTGTACTTGTAGATAAAAATCCATAGTTTTTTTTACCAGCTTCTCAAGACATCTCTGATGTTATTTGAGTTGAGACATTGGGTTATGATTTATTGATTATAAACATTTTTAGGCTTGGGTACATCTTAATAGGACTAGAGGGATAACCCAAATATAAAGGCAATATTATTACTTGAATTTATAAATTTGATCATGTTATATATACACAAAGAATGTATGAATATTTGGTGGACTAAATCCACATAGGGGAGTATCTCTAAGTTGGATACAACTTTGCACAATCATATAGAATTGAATGCTAAGATGTCATACATTTCATCTGCAACACTAGCTTCTTCATCATCAACACTATCCTAGTTCGCTATCCTCTCCACATGGTAGAATAAGTCATTATAGTTTTTTTCATCTATGGCCAATGCAATGGTATTGAAATTGGTTTCTTGTAAGACTATGTTTATCCCATATAAACAAATAAATAATACCTATTCTAACTTGGTAGTTCTATATGTTCCTACTTCAACCATCACTTTTGAATTTTGATTGATGATATCGTATATTGTATTAATACTAGATGAATGCATATAATTCCTTTAGCAAATAACATAGAATTCTTCAAAGTTATTCAATAAATAAAAATTGAAAGTGAATGCAAATCCTTGACATTACAAGCTTTAAACTCTATATTTTCTAGAATTTTGAACTATAAGATATGAGCCAAAAATGACAAGTATGTTTTACTTACATTTAATTAAAGTTGGGGTGGCTCTTCAATTTTATTTTAATGGCTTCAAAAATCCACTTTTGGGAAGTAGCCAATCACTACTCTCAATTTGTCCATGCATCCTCCCATCATAGGCTTGACTTTTACCTTGAGGTGAGTTGGCTTTATAACCACCAAAATGAGTCATATTAACATTAAATTAGTACCAAAAACATGCATTTGAAACTTGAAATTAGCTTGTGTACCTTGGCCTTTTATATTGAGTACAAGATTACCTAGGTATGCTGCACAATATTCCACCAAGTGTCACCATTTTATTGGCTCATGATTTGTTGGGTTGAGTAGTATCATTTGATCATCTATTACCATGAGGTAATTGGTCCATGCATCATTAACCTATTGGTCATAGTTACTAGGTGGCTTCCAAGTAGCATTCAACTATTTAAGACTGGGTGATTGAGTGATAGAGATCACCTTGTCATGTAATTGAAATGTTATCATGATGTGGTTGGATTTCTCTATCATGGAAATTACTTGAACTTAAAACCCAGGTGACTCTTTAGTTTTTTCCAACTATTGGGAAATATGATATAGGGGTCCATATGTCCTCATACTATTGATTTCAACTACCAATAACTTGAAATATAGGGGTCCATGTATCCTCAACCTATTTATTCTAACTACCAAGTGGTTTCCATATAGTATCCAACTATCCAAGATTTAAGTGACTAGATTTTAGGTGTCATTTTTTCATGCGATCATAGTATTGAGATATTTATTATTGCACCATAACTTTAAGGGTATGAAGGGCATGATTGAGTGCCAAGTAGCATCATTCAATTGGATCATTTTATTATAGGGATTTTAGATGTAATCGAGGCCTCAGAGCATTGAACCAAGTGCCATGTGTCATGATCTAGTTGGGTTGTAACTCCTTTTTTCATTGAAACATATTGATTGAATGATAAGTGGCATATTCCCATTAGATCACTACGTTGTAGACTATGTAACTATTCCTTGAATTTGAAATGATATAAACAAGTGCTAAGTGGAACAATACAATATGCTCATGGGGTTATGAGACTTTTGAAAACAATAGCATCCTTAGAAAGACATGACTAGCTGCCAAGTGGTATATTTTCATTCAGTCACTAGGTCATCAAATTTTTCAAAGGATAAAAGGTGCATGATAAAGCTTGAAACATTATGGCTGTGTGACCAGTGCATATGACACTACATCATGTCAATTGAAGCTGAGTTGGTATTGTGTTACTTTCAATGTATGCCAACACGCTTTGAAGTATATCCTAAGACATTCCATCAAGGGCCTTGTATTTCCTTCAAGTTACCCATTAAGGTATTATAAGGACCATGAAGGAATCTTCTAGTATATATCTCAAAGGGTGTTGTCATACATTCAAGGGGGACATTGAAGGCATCTCTTAAGAGACTTGATACACAACAGTAAATGTATCAATAACTACCTTCTTTGACTGAAACACCTATTTACTCATTGAATCCCTTATATACCTCAATAAGGTAGGGTAATTTCAACCTCAAGGTATATACTAGGAGTTTCCTTTAAGGGCCTTCTAATACCTTCAAGGATAACTTGAAGGCATGTCCTAGGACATACTTTGAAGGAGAAATCCAATCTTGTGTATGTTTAAAAGGTATCTCATAGGAGATACCTTGAAAGTATTATAAGGTCCTTTAAGTTATCACCCAGTAGTCCCTTCAGGTTCAAGGAAAATTCTCCTCATGTGCATGTTGAAGGTATCTCCTAGGAGATACTTTCAATGTTCCCTTCATTGTATGATAATGCCATTTGAAGTATCTCAATGGAGGTAAGATCCACTCTAGGGCATGAGTTATAGGTATCTGGTGATGGAATAGTAGGAAAGGAATACATGTTGTTAACTAGGACTATGTATGGATTAATGGTATTTAAAAGAAAGTCAAAACCAAGTGAGTTGGTGGAATGGTAGATACTAGTATAAAGTGGATAGATCTTAGTAATAAAATAGAAAATAGGGGGAAGGGTAGAGTATAAAATAAAGGATCCATGGTCTCAAGATATACCTTTTAATATGGATCCTCCATGGACAAGTGTTTTTAAAACCAATGTTTATTTCTAGTAGCTATCTCACAAACACATACAAACATAATCAAGTAGTCTAGGAAATTTTGATATAGGAAACTTAGAGATCTGGGCCAAATGTTGCTTCTTTTGGAGTAGTTGTTGTACACTCATACTTAAGAGATTGTGACTCAGATTAGGGATGTATATAAGGTACCTATGACACACACATAAAATACAATATCATTGAAAACACCTCTACAAAATTATAAGGATGAGACAGTGAACCTACTTGAAAATAATCAATAAGTATTGCTAAGTTTTCCATAGATATTGTACATCTAAAATCAACATATTAATCATAACAAGAGGAACTATTCATAGATATTTAACACTCATAATTACTAAATCAAACAACTAAAAATATAAAATATGATTACACATAAAATAAAATGAAAAAGAACCAACACATTTGTGACAATCAAAATTTGATTTGCTCTAGTATTGATTTTTTTGACCCTTGAAAATGAGGGTTCTAAACATATAAATAGAATTTGGGAGGGGTAAACTCATCCTCCAAGTTCTTGTAGAACTTGTGATTATATGGTGTAATTAAAACTCATTTCTAATTGTAGTTTCAAAACTGTATGTAATGTATACATATAGTTATCTTATAATTGTCAAAAATAAAGTTGGATTTTACAATAAGATGAATTGTGTGCATACTTACAAATAATTTGGACATATTTCATACTTAAGTTCTAACATAATAAAACTATTAGTAAAAAACTAACACCTATGTATTGATACACATAAAATTGGCCTTTGAACTAAGGTTGTGTGAGTGTTTTCATGGATGCACTAACTATTGGAGTCATCGTTGTAGATACCTGTGCCAAAATTAGGATTTGCAACATCAATATTTTTGTTCACCTCCAACTCTAGATAAAACTTATTTCCCACATCATGATGTTATTTTATGATGTCCAAGTTGAGTAATGAGGGTTTATGTATCTTGTTGACATGTTCGAATAACTAAGCATTCTCCACCTTAGTGTTATAGAAGTTGATCTTGAAGATCTCTATTTTTGTCACCTTCTTTCTAGAAAAAATCAACTTTACTTCAATCTATTCAAGTACCAAAACTTAAAGACACTACTTCAAATTTTCTGATGCTTCCCAAAGGAGTTGATCAAAATTGATTCTACTAATAAGTTTTCTTGTACTCACCTTGCCTTGGATAATTTCAATTCTTTCAAGATTTACAAAATGAGAGTTTCATGTTCTTGATATTTAAGCATTAATGCTCCAACTATTTTAATCGACTCTTTGGCCTCCTGAGTTCTAATCACCACCAAGTTGAGGGCATTTGAATCCTCTAATGTTGTCATTAAGTCTAGATGGTTATACACCATATTAGCACTATAAAGAACAAGAAATTTTAATTTATTATCATCCTATTTTAAAGAAATAAATAATTAATGAGTTTGGGTTATGTGGAGATCCAATTCTACCCTCACTACCTCAATGGCCTCTATAGCATTGTGTAATTTTGATGCAAATTATTGAAATTTATTCTCAATTCTCCAAGGAATATGGATTGTTTGCTGCTAATCTTTGATTTTCTCTATCTCTTGTTCAAGATCTTGTCAAACCATCTCTATCCCCTCATGTAATATTTTCATAACATCCTTATGAGTTTCAACAAGAGACTTGAAGTCCTCTATATATTAGGACTGCCCCAACTATCTATTCTTCCTTTTGAATAAGACAAATGCTTATTATATCTATTATAAGAATGATCTCCCCCGTAGCTTCATCCTCTAATTTCCTCTTCTAAACCGTTTATATGCTTCTTGAGGGCTTATAAAATAAGGAGGTTATTTATGAAATTTCTATGATTTTAAAATTAGGGTTTTAAGAAGCCTTCAATCTAATATCAACTACCCATTGTGGGATAACTAGATGGGCTAGGTTTATTGACTATGTATCCTCAATTTTATCCTCTATCAATTGATGTTATTCTGATTGTTTTGAATCTCTTTTGAGTACTGAGTTAGGTAGGTAGGGCCATATGATTTTGGATCAATCCTACCTTCATATTCGGGGAGTGGTTGGACTATATATACTTATTCTCCCCTCTTAGCTTTCCTCGAAGATGTCACAATAGTATTTTTAGAATAGTTATTGGAGGGCATTGGTAGGTTGATCTAAGTAGATGAAACATGGAGTTGTGAGCTTGCCAATGTTCCTTCAACCTTCTTAAAATCCTTCCTTCTAGTATTAGGTTAGATTGAGGTAGTCTTAGAGGGAATGTTAACAATGGTGGCAATAATATGCATAGATGAAATTATGGGGGAAATTGAAACAATAGTGGAGAAGGTAACATCCTCCACTTTTGGAGTGAGAAAATGTGTTTTCAAGACAACACTAAGAGGAACTAAACCAAAAATGGGAACAAAAGGGAATTTTGGAAGAAAAGACTGAAGGCTAAACCTTCTCACCTGATCAGTCAACTTTAATTGTTGACTTCCCTTTATCAATTGTAAGGCTTAGTGCCTTTGCTATTTTTAAATCCTCCTCTTCATCTATTTTTTGTTCTACCAATGTTTTCTATTGAACTGAAGATATACCCTATGATGGTTCGTCAACAATTAGGTTTCCAGATAGGGGAAGATACCCTATATTCCTTTTGTAATAGATTATGTATTTTTTAATCTAAGGAAGAGCCTTGCTAAATATAATTAATATCAATCTCTTGTGCTAACTTTGTATTTGGGTGATCTTGACCATATGAATCAAAAGAGTTCAATAAAATTGTATCCTCTCGAGGTCCTCTATGCTTAATTTCACTCACACCAAGCTATATCTTGACTATATTTAATACTTAAGGAGATCATTTAGAAGGGTCCCATTATTCCTCTATTTTTTTTTGGGATATATTACCTTATAAGTCTTAATTAGTCCATCCTCTAGGGTGTGGTATCCTTGTATGCATCTCTTAAACCAAAATTAAATGTTATCCCTAAATAATCTTCAAATGATCCTTTTTAAGTCCCATAATTTGTGCCCTTTCTATGACTTAGATGCCATCCTCTATATTTAAGAAGGAAAAATCATGGTTAGAGGTAACATGTTGGTATGGAATACCAAATCCTTGGATATGCTTTTGAATTCAACCATGAGGATCCTAGCCTCTGTGAAGAAAGATGGCCAATTGATAGTGCTTCCTTTTATTGCTTGCATCACCAAAATGTTTTATCATTGTATAGTAAATTTTACCTATGATCATGTGGGACCCATAGAATGTTCTTTTCTTCTATGTTATCGAATCCTCATTTACACTCCACCAAATCTAAAATAAATTTCTTACTCTATGAGCTCATCCAACTCATACTTAGGGAGGTGTAGGGGGTAGATCTTATTATCAGAGACCATGATCACTATATAGTTTGGGTATAATAAGTAGTCATGCTAAGAAGCCAATGTATATGTTATGTTATTTTCTATCCTAGGAAATAGGGCCTCATGAATAGATTACAACACTTGTCGATATACGTCATCTACAATATTAGTTATATGCTTAGTGTATCAATATATGTGCATAAATTGAAAATAATAGTAGATGTGATTCTTTATGAAATATTTAGCTAGGATCCAAAGCTCCCTAAATTCCCTATACCTTGTTCCCATTACTACATCTAGAAGGTATGACATCATATAAAAATGGCCTACTAAATTGGGCCTTTTGCCTTTATGCATAACCTACTCCTTTAGGTTAAAGCTGATAATCTCTCCTAGGGAAAAACTCATGTCATAGGTTATGAACATATCTAGAAGTGGTACCCAATCCAGGTCAAGAAAATAGATATTTGGCATGTCATATAATCTATTCAATAAGGCCATCCCAATACAAAACCACATTCTAAATTTGCTAATTAGTATGAGGTATTTTCCCTTTAAGACCATAAAATCCCTAAGAAGAAGCCATGGGCTTAGAGTTTTATCAATTGAATTATGCTTATTCCATATTACCACCCTATACATACCAAATATGGCATCTAGAGTCAAAAAATATAAGCACCTTTGGAAATAATTATTAGAGATGCAAGCTATGACCATCTTGTGATCTATGAGATGAAGGAAGACATCTTGTGTCACCTCACTAGTAAAAATTCAAAGAATAAGTCCCTCAATAGGTTGATACATGCCATGACCTTAGGACTGGCTCCCATAAAGTGTAATTCTTATCTATTTAGAGATTGTAGGTTTATCACCAATTAATATTGTGCTAGGGATAAATCTCCTTCATGAGAAAATGCATCAACAACATCAAAGGCATCCCATAAATCTACATAGTTGGCATACCTATCATTAAAAATTGTTGTATCGAATACCATGCTTATATATTCTATGGAATCCTTAATGGAAAATTGGGATGGTGTAAGTATTCCTCCAAACACTTGAGATGATTAATCTATTGTAATTTGATTGGTCTACTCAAATTTAATTTCTTGGACTATTAAAACTCTTTTCCATTGGTTGCTTCTTTGTAGTTGGTGTGCAGGTGTCTAGTGATTTATTCATAGAGTATTAATAGAGCTCATAATTTATTTTAGATCAATGGACACGTCTATAGCTTCAAGTCATTGATTTATACTTTTACATTCAATTCTAGTTCATGAAATTTTAGTGTCCAACATTCATATTATTTCTTTACTGACATAATTCAAACCTTGTTAGTTTAGTTGGCAAGGAAGCCATGTCTTTATAGTCTTTGGTAAGTGTCATGAAGTAGTTATACTTTGATGGCTAAGTCTAGTGGGATTTTAACATTTAGGAGTTAGGTTTTGTGGTGGGTTCAAGCCAATAATTATTTCAAACTGAAGGCTCTAAACACAATCCCCAAATAAAACACCTAAAGACCAAATCCTTAAGAATAACATTTGAACAAAATGTCCAAAAAGTTCTTCTAAATCAAAAGTTTAGATATCAAAATCTAAACCAAATCCTTTAGAATAATGTTTAAACAAAATGTCTAATGAACAAGTCCCAAGTAAAAACCCTGAAGCACAAAGTTTCTAAATAGATGTTTTAAGCAAAAGCCCTAAATCACAAAGTTTTTAAAAAGAAGTTCCAAGAAAAATGTTTGATAAACAAGTCCCAAACACTTTCTCTAATAACCAAAATTTTGAACTTAATGTCTAAACAAAATCCTTTACAAAATAGTTTCGAATAATACCAAGTCCCAAAATATGCATAGTAAAAACTCCTAAAAGGAATTTAATAAGTTACTCTAAAATGTAAAATATCATTATTTGTGCTTGTAAAAGAAAGAGATTGAAAATTAATCTAGTAAAATACTTCCACATAATGTAGAGCAAAAATTAACAAACAATGCCAAATTAAAAAAGAAATTGGGTCCCTATTTTTAAAAAATGAATAGGGGAATGTTGGGTACAATAGTGTTATTTGAGGTATTTTTGGTGTGGTAAATTATGTGCCATTACACCACCCCCATCCCAAAGTTTGTAATAAGTGTACGTCAAATGCCTCAATGAGACTGAAAATTAATTAAAAAACACAAACAAATCCCTCTTCACGTGGTAGTTTGGGAACAACATCATAGGCTTGCTTCATCTACAAATTTATGGGAATTTAGTGATGGCACAATGACAATGTGAAAGTGTAGGGAATTAAGCTTTATAGAATGAATTTAGAAGGAGGTTTCCCCAGTGGCTTTAAGAAATATGATAGCATGTCTTATTTGGAAGTCTTTGGTAACAGTCTTTCAGGGCAAATCCTAAAGGATCTCTACAAATGTCTTCCCTTTCTTATGTAATTAGATCTTTCTAACAACTAATTCACATGGCCCAATCATAACCAGATTTATAATTACACTTATGTTAATCTCCTTCATCTCAATTTCAACAAACATAGTGTCCTAATTGCATGGGAATTAAAATGGCTCAAGTGCCTTAATGACTTAATTTTGTAGATAATCTACTAATAGGGTAAATATCCACTAAGTGGGGCTTTAATAGAATTGAAGTTTTTAATAATAACCTACTAAGGAGACCTAATTCACAACAACAAATTTGTTAGTAAATAACTTATTTGATTGAGACATCTATTTACTCATTAAATCCCTTATACACCTCAATAACATTGGGAAAGTTCAAAATCTAGGTATCCACTATGATATTCCTTCATAAGTAAGTTGATGGTATCTCCAATGATATACCTTGAAGATATTACAAACCTAAATAAGAATGGGAAAGTTCAATCTTGAGGTATCTAATAGGATATTCCTTTGAGGGCCTTGTAATACCTTCATGGGTAACTTGAAGGTATCTCCTAAGAGATACCTTGAAGATATTACAAAGACCTTCAAGGGAAGGGAAAATTCAACTCATATGACAAAGTAATTATTTGGATTTAAAACTATTAAAATAACCTCATTCCATACAAAACAAATCATGAGTGATCTACCTTATTAAAATCTCTTAGATTATCTGCATCAAAAAGTTTCATGTTGTGAAGTTTTCCATCAGGAGCTTTCACATCAAGAATAGGAATGAGAATGGTCCAGATTTTATGTTAACTAGGGAAGTAGAAGTGTTGTGCATATGCATTCAAAATACATCCATAAGCACAATCAAGGGTATAAGTGATCTCAACCATACCAACTTCTCAACAATTGGTACTACTACTGAAGCCTAACCTAAGGTTGCATCCTTATGATATCTCTTTCAAAAATTTCTAACTTTTTGTAGAATGTAGGGAAAATTAATTACTATCATGTAACAGGGAAAATTTTTAAACTAATTTGAGGTAGAAAGTACATGTGCATATGAGGCCTAAAATGTATGCTCTAATGTTTGTCTTATTAATACCGATGCATGCTCTCCTAAAATTTTACATCCTCATATGCGTAGAATAAGAGTCTTTAGTCTTCACCTCTCTTATTTTTATACATTTTCATCAGAAAAAATCAACAAGAAGATGGATATGGATTATAAAGGAGAACACAAAGGGGTATATTGAGATAATAAGGTATATTTTTAAACCCTCACATCTCAATAATAATAATCATTCATTTATTGTTGGTGAGAAAAGCTATGGAAAATTGTAGGGGAGGAGCAGAGATTGATACATGGAATAAGTAAATATATTTTTTATTGGCCTTGTATTTGAAGCCATTATAGCTTATTGATATCCTCCTATAACAAGCTAAGAAAACCTAAACCAAACCAAACCACGCCAAGCCATGGGCAACATAGGTGTGCTAAGTTTTGTGTTATTCAAGGTATTTCTAGTGTGGTCAATTCTATGCCACTACACCAACCCCATCCTAGAGTTTGTAATAATTGCATATCAGATGTATCAATGATACTAAAAAATAATTAAAAGACTAAAACCAAACCCTCTTTATGTGGTATTTTGGGAACATTAACACATGACTACTTTATCTACAACTTTATGGGAATTCAATGTTGGCACAACAATAATCGAAAGTGTTGAGCATTAATCTCCCTAAAATGACTCTGGAAGGAGCTTTCCCTAATAGCTTCAGGAACTATGGTATCATGTCTTACTTGGATGTCTCTGGTAATAGTATTTCAAGGTAAATCCTAAAGGATATTTGTAAATGGCTTCCTTTTATTATGAAATTAGATCTTTCTAATAATCAATTCATAGGACCCATTTCTAACTATCTCACTAATTATACCTATCTTTATCTCATTCATCTTGATGGAAACCAACTTAGTGGATTTATGCCATGGGAATTAATATGGCTTGAGCACCCCAATGAATTCAATTTTGTAGACAATCTGCTTACAATAAAAATACCCACTAAGTGGGCCTTTCATATCATTGATATTTTTTAGAATAACCTGCTAAAGAGACATTATAAATAAAAACCAATGTGTTGATAACTAACTCTATTTATTAAAACACCAATTTACTCATTGAATCCCTCATAAACCTCAATAACGCTAGGCAAGTTCAACCTTGAGGTATCCACTAGGAGATTCCTTCATCTGTAACTTAAAAGTATCTCCTAAGAGATACCTTGAAGATATTACAAACCTCAATAACACTGGACAAGTTTAACCTTGATGTATCTATTAGGAGATTCATTCAGGGCCTTGTAATAAATTCATGGGTAACTTGAAGGAATCTCTTAGGAGATACCTGAAGATATTACAAGGACCTTCAAGGTAAAGTCAAATTCCACTCGTATAATGTGGTAATTATTTTAGATATAAAACAATTTAAAATAATCTTGTTCTATACAAAATGAAGCATGGGTGATCTACCTTATTCAAATCTCTTATATTCTCTACATCAGAAAGTTTCACGTTGAGAAGTTTCTTGTGGGGAGCTTTCATGTGGAGAATGGGAATGAGAATGGTTTGGATGCCACATTGACTAGGGACGTAGAAGAGCTACACAAATGCATTAAAAATACATCCCTAAGCATGCTTGAGGGAAAAAGTGATCATAATCATACCACGCTAGTAGTAGTTGGTATTATTGCAGAGGCCTAGCTCAGGGTTTAATCCTTATGATAGTGCTTGAAAAAATTTCTAACTCTTTTTTCAATGCAAACAAATAAATTACTATCACATACCATGGAAAATTGTTAAACTGATTTGAGGTGGAAAGTGCATGTTCATAGGATGACCTAAAATGTGTGCTCTTATGTTTGGTTTATAAATGTCAATGCATACTCTCCCAACATTTTACATCCTTATGTGTGCAACATAAGATTCTTCAGTCTTCACCTCTCTTGTTTTTCTACATGTTCATAAAAAAATTGGCAAGTGCATGGATTTGGCCTACAAAGGAGTGCACAAAGGGGTTTGCTAAGATAATAAGGTACATCTTTTAACACTAACATATCATTGATAATAATCACTCATTTGTTGGTGGTGAAAAACGCCATGGAAAACTGCAAGGGAGGAGCATGGAGACTAATGTAGGAAATAAGTGTAATATTATTATAAATAATATTTCCTAACTCCTAGGAGTAGTTGCACATTTAATTTTGTCTTCTAGTGTGTATCTCAAGATTCTTGTAGGTAGCTAAATGGACTTCTTAATAGGTGAAGTTATTATAAAAAATTTGGATTTAAATTGTAATTTTTACCTCCGTTTCAATTTGAATCATGAAATAGAATTTCATTGTCATTCTATCAATATTATTTCTAGCCTATCATCGGTATTAGAGCTTGAAATTTTTAACTAGTCAATTGTTTAATTTCTTCCCCTCTTTCTAACATGTATGGATGTATATCTCTTTGATTTATTTAGTAACTGGTAGCATGTCAAAATAACCTATATCATCTATGTTTATTCGACCCTTAGACCTACATGGAAGGGGTTGTAAAGGCCTTGCATGAAGCTATGATGGACCTACCATGACCTGCATATCACTTGGTGTATTCTGTCAAACTTGAGGCATTCCTTTTGAGGTGTCTTTTTATTGTTTTACTAACATATTTGATAATGTTTTTTATTTCATCTGAATAGTGTCTTATCTGAGCCATGACTTGCATGGAGGTATTTGGTATCTAGGTATTTAGTGTAAGATCATTGGCACCTTGCATAGAGTTTTAGCAAATTTTTTTGAGCTGTAACATTAAAATATTATTAAAAGACCTGAATGGAGTTTGTTTTAGCATTTCATTTCAGATATAGCTTTTATATCTTCAGAGAATTCTACCAAATCTACCACAATCACTTTTGATATGTCATGTCCTCTTTACCTACCACATCCTCTTTACAACCACATCAAGCCATTCATTTTTTTACTATAATTTTTTCATATATGCATTGAGTCTTTTAGAATCTTGATACAACATGGAATCACAAATAGTTATTGAAATGAGACCTCTAATATTGGAATTTTCAAAAAGGAGGAAAGGTAATTCATTGTTTATGCTTTTCCATTAAAAAACAATTTCCATTTTTTAAAATCCTAAATTTAATATTTTGAAAATTTTAATTTGAAAAGCATTTAATTTTTTGAGGAAAGCTACTCTAAGTATATTTGGGCCAAAAATAAATCAATAAGTTCAAGAAAAAATAAGGGGATCTACTCTTTTTACCCATTTGTGTATGGCAAAAAATATAAATCTAGAAATCAAGAAAAATTAAGTATATTAATGTATGAGGTTTTATTTTAAGATGGTGTTAATGAGAAAGTGAATAATTTTAAGTAACTTTGTGTATATAGAAAATGGGACCATTTTGGAGTGATAAGGAACTAAATGGGGTTAAACAAAATTCAAAACCTCCAAAAACTCAAACAAAAAATCAAAACCATGCATTCCATCAAATCCATTATTGGCACTACCTTGATTGGTAAATATAGTTGGCTAAATTGGTCTCAATAAGTGGAGAAAACACTCATATTCAATGATCTATGGTTCAATATTTATGATGGGGAAACACAAGCAGTTAAATCAATAGGGAATGCAAAGAACACTTAGATATGAAAGTAGAAAAACTAGAAGGCTTTGGACATGATGAGGGCAGTAGTGGAAAGAGATGTGTTTCATCATATACAAGGGTAAAATACACCATATGAAGCATATCATAAATTGAAGGACCTATATGACTCCCATTCAGAGTTGGAATTCATTCAGTTCCAGTTGAAACTATTCAACCTAGAGTTGAAAGATGGTGATGTGATGAGATTAGCTTTAGAGATACATGCTATAAAACATGATTTTGAATCAACAGGCATCAAAATTGACATATACATGACCACATTTATAAAATCCCTTCTTCCCAACTATTCCACCTATTTGGAGTCCTTACAAGAAATCAATTAGTTGAAGACTCTCACATTTGACCAGTTAGTTGAAAAGATGGCTGAAAGATAAAAGACATTTAGAAGGGAAAAAAAAACAAAATAGGTAAAAGTGTGTGCTATGTTAAAACAAATTCTTCTAAACCATCAAATAAGGTCATGTCTTCTAAAAATAGAGGTAATAGCAATTACAAGAATAAATATAAAGAAAAAGGTGGCAACAATGAAAATCATGGTGGTCAAAATAAAAAAATAGAATGGTAAATAGAACCTCTATTGTGAATAGTGTGATAGAAAAGGTAGCCATTAGACTGATGAATGTAGGTCTCCATGGGATAAAATTTAATCATACCATAAAAATAAAGATGAAAATTCAAATAAATAGTCAAAAGAGTCAAACTCAACCCAATTCACTAGTGAATGTGTATTTTCCAATATAGATGATGAAGTAAATAATGTCTCAATCAATTCTTTTTAGTTTTATGATTGAGTTCTTGATACTGGCACCAATCAACATATGACTTTCAAAAAATAACTCTTTGAGGAGTACATTGAAAAAATTGTGGCTCAATATACCTCATAGATAGATGAAGTCTACAACCATAGGCAAGAGGTACAATTTGACTCAAGTGTCTAGGGCTTCCAGACTATAAACTTGAGAATGTTATCTTCCTTACTCAATTGAAACAAAAAATTTTCCCTAATGCTCATAAGATAACAAGTCCATTCCATTCTATTGGATGATGGTGATGCCACAATCAAGATAAAAAGTGACAATGCAGTCATTTTGATTAGATATGAGGAAGGGAAACTACTCAAATTCAAGGAATTATTATCATCTTGTGGAATATAGAATGTCTCCAAACATGTTATGGAATGATATATTTGGGCACAATCACTATAAAAACATTATTATATTGCATAAGAATGGTGTTATTGGCATGCCTACATTTCCCAAAAAATCAGATGAGAAGTGTGAAGCCTACATCTTGGATAAACATGAAAGAGAACCATTTCCAAAGTCATAGTGGAAAGCAAATATAAAATTTCATCTTATTCATTCATACTTATGTTCTCTTCCAATCCTCTCTGCTAGTGGTCATTAGTACTTGACATTGTTCAGTTATTACTACAATAGGATGAAATGGATATACTTTCTAAAAAAAATTAAAAGACTTAGATACTTTCAAAAAAATTTGAACAATAATTGAAAATGAAGCACAAATCCACATTGAGACAATCAAAATAAATATTCGTGGTGAATTCACACCAAGGAAGTTTGAATCCTATCTTGAGAAAAATGGGATCAAAGACCAGCTCACAGTTCCTCACACTCTATAACAAAAAGGATTAGTTGAATGAATGAATATAACTATGATGAATATGGTTCATGCAATATTGTATTTCAAAGGGGTAAATCTACAATTTTGGGTTGAAGCAACTAAAATAGTAGTATACCTTTGCAACAGATCACCATCAAAATATATTAAATCAGAGACACTATATGAGATGTGGTGTGGTCACCTCCCTTTAGTGTGACATCTTTGTATTTTTGGATCCACTTGTTATGAATTGATTCCAAAAGAGAAGAGAAACAAATTGGACCATAAGAGTCAAAAATGCCACCATTTGGGATATTTTGATTCCTCTAAGGCATTCAAGCTTACAATGAGAAATAAAATAAGTTTTTTTGACACAAGGGAGGTTGTATTTTGTGAAACTACAAAGGATGAAGTACATATTGATTGGCAGTTGAGTCAAATATACAAATATGCAAAGTATGATGTCTACAAAGAGAGTGATTTGAATGTTCTAGACAATGAGTGGGGGACATAGAGTTGGGAATCTATTAATTTTCTATTGTCTCCTATACATGATCTTAAAAATCCTCCTAAAAAAGAGAGCAAAACTATTAATTTTTTATTGTCAGCAGAATAGATGGAAGATAGTGAAGGAACTTCAAAGGATAAACTTGAAGCATTTTCAACACAAAAAAAGATGCATAAGTGGGCCACATAAACACTAAAAGATGTGAGGCTTGATGGAGTTTGAAAAATAGGCACTCAAAGTGCACATGTAACCTTATATGAACTAGATAAGTCTATTGATTAAATTTAAGACGTGATTAGAAAAATCACATTAGATGATTCTCAAGAGGAACTTAATGATGTGTTTGATTTAGAGCCATCAACTTTAAAACAAGTTGATAATCTTGACTCTTGGAGAAAAGCAATAAAAGATGACTATAATTCAATGCTAAAAAAAGGGACTTGGAATCTCGTTAATCCACCTTATGGTTTCAAACCTATTGGCTAAAAGTGGGTCTATCAAAACAAATACAAGGCATATGACTCACTTGATAAGTATAAAACAAGGCTTATTACAAAGGGGTATGCTCAAAAGGAAGGAATTGAATATAATGAAACCTTTGTAACTACAATAAAATGGACTACCATTTACACCATGTTGGATCTAACACTCATAACAGATGTAAATTTCACCAAATGGATGTTAAAACTAAATTTATGAATGAAAACCTTAAGAATATTGTGTACATAACACAACTTGATGGTTTTGTAGTAAACGGATGAGAGCACAAGGTGTGAAAACTATAAAAATAATTGTATGGTTTGAAATAATCCCCTTGAGCATGGTATGAAAAAATAGCTAGGCACCTCATGAACATGAACTTCAAAGATTTTGAGTTTGAAGATGTAACTATTTTATTAAAAATAGTTGACAAAACATTTGTATTTGTGGTGGTATATTTTGATTATTTGCTCATCATAGGGAACAGTGAATGGTACACTGTAAAATTCAAATCAGAGTTGATGAAAAGCTTTAAAACAACTAATTTGGAGTTTTTTCATTACTGTTTGGGTATTGAAGTAATTCAGAAACCAAAGTATTTATTTATCACTTAGTATAAGTATGCTGGTGAAATTATAATGAATTTTGGAATGGAATATTGTATGCCTTTTAGCACACCCATGGAATAGAATCCCAAATTGAGATCTAAAGATTCAATAGATTTGGTTGATGCCACTAAATACATACAACTCATTAGATGTCTATCTTTTGTGACTAACACTTAACCAAATATATCATATGTAGTTGATGTCCTCTAAAAATTCATGTAATAACCTAGGGAGAGTTATTGGGTAGCGATAAAAGGTTCTTCAGATATCTCAAAGGCACACAACATTTTGGGCTAAAATACTTCAGAGTAGGAGACATCAAACTAGTTGGGTATTTAGATTCTAACTATGTTGGTAATCATGAAGATGTAAATTCCACCTCAAGTTTTTTAATGAATTTAGGAATAATAGTTGTCAGTAATAAATCTAAGAAGTAAATAGTTCCAATAATTTCTTCAAGAGAGGTAGAATATATGGCCACTTCAGAATCAACTAGAGAGATCTTATGGCTTAGAAGGTTTCTTTTAGATTTTTAGGAGCAACAAGTTTCATCAACACCTCTCATGGTTGACAAAACTTCTACAATTTAGATGATAAAGAATCTAGTCTTTCATGATCAATCTAAGCATATCAATATTGAATTTCATTTGATTCTGTACTATGTGAAATATGGCAATGTCAAGTTGCAACATTGCTTGATAATAGAGCAACCAATAAACACCCTAACAAAGGCACTTGGATGAGAAAATTTTGAAAAATTTGGAGGAATGCTTGGTCTAAAAATAATCCTATCGATTAAGGGGGGGATATAATATTATTTTAGATAATATTTCTTAATTCCTAGTAGTATTTGCACATTCACTTTTGTCTTCTAGTGTGTAGCTCAAGAGTCTTGTAAGTAGCTAAATGAATTTTTGGTATGTGAAGTGATTAGTCAAATATTATATTTAAATTTTAATATTTGCTTCCCTTTCAATTTGAATCATGAAATACAATTTCATTATCATTCCATCAATATTCTTTCTAGCATGTCAATAAGTAAATCCCTTTTTTATTGGCCTTGTATTTGAAGCCACTGTAGCATGTTGATATCCTCCTATAACAATCCAAGCCAAACTAAATGAAGCCAAACCAAGCCAATATATGGGCAATATAGGTGTGTTGATTTTGGTATTATTTGAGGTATTTCTAGTGTGGTCAATTCCATGCCTCTGTACTACCCCCATCCTAGAGTTTGTAATAGTTATACATCAAATGCCTCAGTGAGACTACAAAAGAATTAAATAGGATATTCCTTTGAGGGCCTTATAATACCTTCATGGGTAACATGAAAGTATATCCTAAGAGATACCTTGAATATATTACAAGAAACTTCAAGGTAAAGGAAAATTTCAATCGTAGAATAAGGTAGTTAATTATATCTAAAAATATTAAAATAACCTCGTTTCATATAAAATGAAGCATGGGTGATCTACCTTATTCATCTCTTTTAAATTCTATATGTCTAAAAATTTTACTCTAAGAATTTTCCCATGGGGAGATTTCACATCGAGAATGGGAATGATAATGGCCCATCCTAGGGTTGCATCTTTATGACATCACTTTTAAAAACTTCTAACTTTTTTAAAATAGAAGAAAATTAATTACTATCATGTAATAGTGAAAATTGTTAAACTAATTTGAGGTGAAAAGTGCATGTGTGCAAGAAGACCTAAATTGTACACTCTTTTGTTCGGCCTATCAGTGTCAATGTGCACCCTCCCAACATTTTAAATCCTCGTGTACGTAGCATAATAGTATTCAATCTTCACCTCTCTTATTTTTATACACGTTCATCAGAAAAATATTAGCAAGCATATGGAATTAGCTTGAAAAAGAGCACATAAATGGGTCTTATGAGATAATGAGGTACATTTATGAACTCTCACATCTCTTTAATAATAATCATTCATATGCTAGTGGTGAGAAAAGTTGTGGAAAATTAGAGGGGAGGAGTAGAGTCTGATGCAAGGAATAAGTAAATCCATTTTTTATTGGGCTTGTATTTGAATCCACTATATCCTATTAATATCCTCCTATAACAATAAAAACTAACCTAAACCAATCCAAACCAATCCAATCCATGGGAAACATAGGCATGTTGAGTTTGGTGTTATTTGACATATCTATAGTGTGGTCAATTATGTGCCACTGCACCACCCCGATCCTAGAGTTTATAATAATTATACATTAGATGCCTTAACAAGACTAAAAAAGAGTTTAAATACCCAAACCAATCCCTCATCATATGGTAGATTGAGAATAGTACCACATGCTTGCTTCATCTGCAACTTTTTGGGTATTCAGTGTTGGCACAATGATAATGGGAAAGTGTTGTGCATTAAGCTCTCTATAATGACTCTAGAAGGAGGTTTTCCCAACATCTTCAAGAACTATGATAGCATGTACTACATAGACGTCTATCATAAAATTATTTTAGTGCAAATCTCAAAGGATAATTACAAATGTCCCTTTCTTATGCAAATAAATCTTTCTAATAACCAGTTCACATGACCCATTCCTAACCAGCTCACTAATTGAACCTATCTTAATCTACTTTGGCTTAATGACAACCAAATTAGTGGTTCGATGCCAATGGAATTACATGAATCAAACACCTTAATGACTTTAATTTTTTAGATAACATTCTTATAGGGAAAATAACTACTATGTAGGTATTATTATAGGGAAAATACCTACTATGTAGGTCTTTAATAGCACTGACTTTTTCAAAATAACCCACTAAGGAGACCTTATACACAATAATCAATGTGTTGCTAACTACCCTTTTTATTGAAACATATATTTACTCATTTAATCCTTTATACACCTCAATAACACGAGGAAAGTTTAACCTCAAGGTATCCACTAGGAGATTCCTTCATGGGTAACTTGAAGGTATCTAATAGGAGATACCTTGAAGATATTACAAACCTCAATAACACTAGGCATGTTCAACCTTGAGGTATCCACTAGGAGATTCCTTTAAGGGACTTGTAATAACTTCATTGTAGCTTGAAATAATCTCATAGGATACTTTGAAGATATCAAAAGGAACATCAAGGTAAATGAAAATTACACTAATACAACATGGGAATTTTTCAGATCTAAAACTATTAAAATAAGCTCATTCCATACAAAACAAAGCATTGGGTGATCTACCTTTTTCAATTCCCTTAGATTCTTTGTGATGGAAAGTTTCACTCTGGGAAGTTTCCTATGGGGATATTTTACATCAAGAATGGGAATGAGAATGGTCTAGATGTTGGGGTTGCATCCTTATGATAGAGATTTCAAAAATTTCTAACTTTTTTAAAATGTAAGCAAATTAATTACTGCACATAATAGGGAAAATTGTTAAACTGATTTGAGATGGAAAACACATGTGCATAGGAGGACCTAAAATGCATGCTCTTATGTTCAGCCTATAATCATCAATGTGCACTCTCCCAAGTATTGGAAGGCCCTTAAAGTTATCAAGTTATCACCCTATAGTACTTTTAAGGTGAAAGAAAATTCTACTCAAGTGTATGTTGAAGGTATCTACTAGGAGATACATTCAATATCCCTTTGAATGCATGACACCACACTTTGAGGTGTCTACTAGGATATTATTTTAATGTAATTGAAATACACTTGTAATACCATCATGGTTAACTTGAAGGTATCTCCTAGGAAATACCTTGTAAGAAAAATTCATAAATGGGCAAACGAATCCATAAAAAAATATTTCAAAGGAGAAATATGAGGAGGAACTATTTTTCTAATGTGTCAAAATTCCCATTAATAGTTACTTTCAAGGTATCTCCTTGGAGATACCTTTCAAACTTAAAGGTATCTCCTAGTAAATACCTTGTAATAAAAATTCACTCTTGTGCATGTTTGAAAGGTATCTTCTAGGAGATACCTTGAAAGTTCCTGTTGATAGGAATTTTGACACCTTAGAAAAATAGTTCCTCCTCATATTATCTATTTGAAATAATTTTTTATGGATTCATTTGCCCATCATATTATATTTGATGGTCCTTAATATGTTAGAAATGTACAATCAACTTTTAGGCCATTCTATTTGAATTAGTTTTACGTCTCTCTACATATAAGTTATTTTTGGTTTAGTCATACATTATTAGTTTAAGTATAAGTTCATGTTTTTTTTTTAAATATTTAATATTTATTTTTTATAGTATTTTAGAATTCACATTTGTTGATATATCATTAATCACTAGTTAATCACAAATAATTTTGATAACCGATGCAATATGCAACTTGCATTTTACAAAAGATTAATATTTAAATCCTTTCAATTGATTTGTAGAATGTTTTCAGGTGAGAAAGGAATTCCCACACTTAAAAGGTAAAATAAGACCTCATTCCAAGATAATTTGGATATATTACTATTTAAACTACCAAAACTAAAATTAGATCCACATCATCATCTTCCATTTTATGGTGGCAACAAAATTCCTCTTTCTGATTGATATTTTGATTTGTTTAGTCCAACAAATATGCATGAATATATTTAATTATTTAGCATTAAATTGGGAAAATAATCTTATTGAATTGGAATAATTCTTGCCTATGATAAGGATGAAATTAAATATGCCCTTCAATTACAACTAGAATTATGGAACAAAGAAGAGGGAATTATCCATCAAGTTACAACTAATTTCAATAGATTCACACCCAGTAAAATGAAATTGAAAAAAAATATTTTTTCTCCTTCTTGTGAAACATTTGGGTTTCATTTGAATATCTATGACAACCTTCAAATGTCTAGGTTGATAGATATAAATAATCTGGTCATTAGAATATAAAATATATTGAAAGAAAAAAATGAACAAGGGGCAACAACTTATTCTACTTGCCACCATGTAAACATGTATTTAAGATACCCTGTAGTCATGATAGAAAAAATATTGAATAAAAAAAGATAAGAAAGAGGAACATATTTGTATGTAGATTTGAAAGAGGATATATAATTACTCACACTAGTGGAGAAAAATACGATTGAACAAAAGGTTGATATGCTTTTATTGACACAAAATTCTAATTAGACACATAGTGAATTCTTTACATGGTATATTTCCTCTATCATTTATGCCTTGAACATTCTTGTAGAGATCTATGAATTAGGGGATGTTAATATCAAAATAAAAAAATTGAATGAAAGAAGAGTGAATGCTATAATTCATTCATTTATAAAACATAATAAGGTTCTAAATAAGTATGCTTTTTTAATTCCTTTTGATCCAAATAACCCTCAATATATTATTGAATCAAAAGAAGTCCTAGAAGATATGTTGGAGAAAAAATTGTAAGCTATAAAATTGCAAATGGCCAACACATAATTACATCATTAAAGGGAATTATTTCAGAAGAGGAATACAATTCACTATCATTGAGAAATAAATGTTTAGTTAGAGGGGAAAATTTTATAAAAACTTATTTTTCATTCCATATTGTGAATAAAATATGTAACCAATATAATGAATCCACTGAAACAATTTATAAAGATTCATTTGTAGAAAGAGTTCAATCTGCATGTGACCTTATACAACTAAGAGGTTGGAAGAATCTTGAAATAAGGAAAAAGATATGGAATAAATACATGAAAAAGATAGACTCTTGTTCATGCAAATTAATTCTTAAGCACAATAATGACATGAGAGAAAATGCCTTCTTTTAATAGAACAACCCATTTGGGATTTCTTTGATAAAGCATTTGATTTTTTTGAAAGTGGTAATTTACTTGGTTCAAATAAACAAGATTTAAATCTGATTGGTATAATAGTACTTAACAATATTCAAGGGCTTTCAGACAAATAAAAAATAAAACTAACTGATTTATTAGAAAAAGTATCTATTTCCTTCTTGAAAACTCTTGGATACAACAACATGGATACTTGGTGTAAAAATGTGAAGATGGAAAGTAACATATTATTAAAAATTGTAGATTACTTCAGTATCCATGATTTGACAGTACCACCAAACAAAAATATCACACCTAAAGAGGTAATATAGCATTATATAATTTATGTGAAAAGGTTTGATGAATTGTGTGTCTTGAATTAAGGTATTTCAAAAAATGAAAAAAAGATGGGAAACGTTATCTCCAGATTCAACAAGTATGTTGAGAAAATATCTACATACTGATGTAAATCACCTTCTTGGGATAGATTAAAAAAAATTATATGCCATTAAGGTCCCCTTTATCTTTGACCATCCATTTTTAAATTTTTAGTGAAATATTCATTATTGGTATGAACACTGATTTGATAATTATTGATCTTTTGAATCACATTGAAGTTTTTAAGGAAGAACATCTTTGCCTATTTGTTTAGTTATTGATTGATAAAGTTATTATTGGGGATTTTAATGTATTCATCATTCATAAACTTGAAATTTTTTATAGTATTAAGAACTCTCTCAAGAATCTATGTGTTGGTGATTTACATTGCATGCAAAAAAGGGTGTCATACTTTGGGTTCTAGATAATGATGGATTCAATTGGACTCATATTATAGATATCAATTTTTATTAGGATCCCACTAATTTTTAGCTTCAAGATTTCATTTTTAATTCACAATAAATTAAATTAGATGATGGTTTCAAAATCAATAAAGATGTACCAATATTTCAAATGATTAATTCACCAAAAACATGATGGCCATTCAAAAATGAAATAAATAACTTCTTTTGGGAAACATTTATCTCTAATTTAAACAATTTGGACACATGTGAAGTTCTAGGGATATATACAAGATCTGGATTGGTGTGTGCTTATACACAGTAGTAAATAAATTTATCTTGCATTACACAAACTTAAGAACAAAAAATTCTTAATGTTAAATTTCAAAATTATTTGACAAGTTCAAAGAAACCAATACAAGAATAACCATTTCAATCAGTACCAAGTGCAAAGCATTTTTAATTTATTTTATTATCATACTCTATTTTTCAAACTTAAAATATTAAATATATTTTAGTGCGTAGCACTAATGCCATTACATGCAAGTGAAGAAATAATAATAATAATGGAGAATCAAATGAATGAACACAACACATTTCAAGTTGAAGAAGGTAAGATAAGATCATGAATATTTTTTCAATTATATACTTTTTTATTTATCAATTATTTATAATACTAAAAAAATATTACTTTGTCTATTTATGTCTTAATTAAAAATGTTCACAACACAAATCTACAACTTTGTGTCTCTAACATAACAACCCATGACATAGCTTTGAAGGTTGTTGCCTCCATGAAAATAACACAAGATAAAACTCTACAACAAGACACATTTTAAAAATACAAAAATAAAATAAATTGATAATGATAATTTTTAGTTACTACATTAAATAAAGCCTGTAGGGAATAAATAACCAAAGGTTCAATAAAAGAGTGCACCTATAAAAACTATAAAAAGGCAACAAAAGGTGAAAATCCCTTTCAATGAATGTACATTTTTAAAATTTTATATAGTAGAATATATTAATTATCTTTATTTATTTCAAAAAGTTATAATTGATTTCTTCTTCATGGATATGAGATTTTAGAAGATAATAAAATATAGACTTGCATCAGCTTGGAATTTAAAAGTATGGGTTTATTTTATTGTTGTGTAGACTTTAATGTGGTTGTATTTACCCATTAAAATGTTGTTTACATGTTTAATTTACCTAGTTTAAAATAAGACAATATGTGCTATAATATGTCTTCAATGCAATAAATTTTGAAGCAGATTATCCATGTGATCTTTATCAATAAAAAAAAATAAAGCATGCTGTGCCAAAAACAATTATATTGCTTTTGATTTAAATAGTTTTTAATTTGATGTATCTTATTAGAAGTATATGAAGGGGGTTAAATTATAGGTGTTTATTCATATGTCTTTAATGCAATAAATTTTGACGCAGATTATCCATGTGATCTTTATGAATATAAAAGTAATAAAGTGACAAAAACAATTATATTTGTACTGATTTAAATAGTTTTTAATTTGATGTGTTTTGTTAGAAGTATATGAAGGGGGTTCAACTATAGGTGTATATTCATTTAAAATTAGTGATATTGAACTTTGGCTTAGAATAAGTAAATCATATTTTATTTATTCTGATGGGCCATATAAACATATAAATATGTATTGGTATGCATAAGAACAATTGATACTTTAATTAATGTAACAATATAGATGTTGGTTGATCAATGTTAAATTCCTATCAACATCTATGAGAAATGAGTTATGGCAAAATGGGATTTTTAAAAAATATGATCAAGTTATAAGGATTTAATATGAATATGTATATGCATATGCATGTTACAAAATTGGAAATAAAAATGGTACATTTGTGTAAAATGAGTATATTTATATGTGCCTGAGCATGAATTTATTTTTACATATGTTTATATGAATATTTATAATATTTAAGGAAATCAAAATAAAAGAAATGCATCAAATGAAATGTATTATGTTTATATATTACAATATGAAATGTAAATCAAAAGTGCATCAATGATAAATCTAGTGACATGTAAAACATTTTGATAGAAATTTTTCATGTTATATTTATCATAATATAGTATTTTAAATAAATGATTCCTTTCTTTTTAAACAAATTGTATAAATTTTAAAGGAGGAGCTAAACCCAATTTGTAAAACACTATTGATCTTGGGTTGGATGACTTATTATTTGTTGTGCACAAAACAAAAGATATGTAAATACATGATACATGAAAAAATAAGATTATAAAATAGAAAATATGTCATACTACATTTGATAAGATTCCAAATAAATTTTTAAGGTGGCACTACAATCTTTTTCTCGCATTGACATTTGGTCAATTATAGAGGATAATCATTTGAGGCTACTCATTCAAGCCATGGCTTACACAATTTCAAATTTCATGTTTGTTTGGGGGAAAAGATATTCTAAGAGATTTAATATAAACATAAATAAATTAGATGTTGTTATTTTTAAAATGACATTTGAAAAATATTTTTCAATTTCCAACACAATGTTTATTAATTGTAATTCTTGAAAATATGTTACAAATTAGAAATTGAAAATGACTTATGTTACATCAAGTAGATATACTAAAAATGGAAGTCAAAAAGATGAAAATAATTGGAGAATCAAAATAAAATCTATCATCACATTCTTGGGAGAAATCAATAAATCCATGCTATCAGTTGTGAACCATTATTTAGAAGGATCTTACTTCACCATACAATTATTTCAAGTGTATTTATTGATTATAAACTATAATTTTAGTAAAAACATTGTCATCAGTTTCATACATATAAATTCTAAGTTATTTCAAATGTAGTTTTATTTAATTCAAATTAATCTATTCTAATTTAGACTTTTTCATCTCATTAAGTGCAATTTAGTTTGTAGTTGGAGATACCTTAAAATTAATAAATTAGGTCCCTGTTTCAAAGCTAATCCCCTTGCAAGTGGATAATACATCATTTTATCTTAAAATTTCCCAAGTTGATCAATTAGTACATTGATACATGCTCATGAAGATCTTCCCAATGAACAACAAAAAATTCTCAAGTCTCTCTATTGTTGATTTTTTTCGTTTATGCCATGTTACCTTGGACTCATGCAAAACTTAACAACCTTATGAGAATGTAGTTGTAGTCCCTATGTTGCCTTGGTTTCAAAATTGAATGGTTATCCAACAAACCTTTCATATTATTTATGACTAACCAACCCTGGGAAATATAAAATGAGATTCTATTTAGTATATAAACTAATTGCTTATTATATTTTCATTCATAATTTAGCTAGTCAAATGGTACCACATGTCCCAATAACATAATCTACTTCAAAGGATCAATGATTAGTCTCAAGGCCTAGAAGGGTGCCATGTGTTTGAAACAGTCCAATCTATTCAAAATGATTGTTCCCAAATGGTTTCAAATAATCCAATTTATTTAGAATATTGAAAACATATTTATGGAGAACATATTCTCCACTCTAGTTTAGTGTCTATAAGTCCAAATTATTCAAAATAACCCAAATTAATAAAAATGATCTATGCCCAAATGATTTGAAATAGTTCAATTTATTTGGAATATACAAAATTTATTTTTGAAAAAAATCTTCTTCACTCCACATTACTAGGTATAGGTCTAAATTATTCAAAATAGTCTAATTTATTTAGAATGATCTATGCTCAAATGCTTTGAAATAGTCTAATTTATTTGAAATATAAAAATTAATTTTTGGAGAAAATTCTCCCCATTCCACTTTAGTGGATATAAGTTCACATTATTTGAAATATCCCAATTTATTTAAAATGATCTATGTCCAAATGGTTTGAAACAATCTAATTTATTTTGAATATAGAAAAAAAAAATTGGAGAAATTTTTTTCCACTCCACTTTAGTGGGTATAAGTCCAAATTATTCAAAATAGTCCAACTCATTCAAAATCATCGATGCCCAAATGGTTTGAAATAGTCTAATTTATTTGGAATATAAGAAAAATATTTTTAGAGAAAATTTTCTCCACTCCACTTCAGTGGGTGAGTAAGTGAATGGAGTTAGGGACAATTTTATGGACATTTTAGGTAATGTAATCATGTTAATAAATGACATGATCAAGTTATTTAATTAATAAAATCATGTTATTTAAATTATTTTTTGGTAATTATCGATCTATAACATGATCAAATTATTAAATAAAAAGATCACATTATTATTGTTGTTAATAACATGATCACATTACTTGTGTTACAAAAAAATAGAAACCAAAACCTGAATGCAAATTCATTATTTTGCCTTCAAGTTTCCTTTTCTATCCTTCACTTCCATAATCATGTTTTATGTGAAAGATATAAAAGGTTGACATGAATCAACTAAATTCATCCTAAGAAGTCTCTAATCGACAATTCCACCATGTAAAAGTGGTAAGTGATAAAAATATACACTTGTTAACCCTAATTTTTCAATATTTTTATTGTTTAACCCTAATTTTAGGTAATTTTAGTAATTTTTAGTTGTAATTTGTTTGTTTTTAACAACCCACCCTACTAACCCTCCTAACCCTCCATAAAACCCTCTTGTTCCTCCTACTAACCCTCCACAAAACCCTCTTATTTTTCCTTCTATCCCTCCACCTAATCCTCCTATAGTTCCAAAAAACACCATAAGCAATTAGGAGATTATACTTGATAACTTTATGGGAAATAAAATTTAAATTGAAGAACTAATTGGGAGAATAAGGGATCCCATTTCCACCAACCCTATTACAACCAATGAGCTAATTCTTGAGAGACATTATTAGGTCAAATTGACTCTATAACAAGTTAAATTGACAAATGGACTTCATATAGGGATAGTTACAAGGCTTATTATGCTGACAAATTATCAACACTTGAGGTTAAGAATAAATAAATATCATAATCCTCTATTTATGCCTTGTTTATTGACCTAGCCACCAATTCCCCATTATGCCACACATTTTGCCTAAAAATACTAAAATGCATTAAATGATTTGAAATTGATATATTAAAGTACCAATCTTGGCCACAGTATCACTAAATGAGGTAGTGTAATTTATGGACCAACTAACTTTGATCAGATTGTTTCGAGTCAAAATGCTAATTTTGCACCTGGGTGCTATAGATTGCTATTTTATATCAGTTTTTTTGTATGATATGTGTGTATTTTTTATTTGGTGTTATAAATATCCTAAATGGGATAATGGATCCAGCACATCTGACATTAACTTCCAATTCCAATTGAGTAAAAATTTGGACCAATAAAAAGGCATTCTGATCAATTTGAGTAATTTGTGGACAAAGTGCTCAATCATGATTAAGAGGTAATTAATAAAATCAAGGCCTAATTAATAATTCTATGGAATTTTTTTGAAAACATGGTTCTAGAAATGAATATTGAATATCTGCATCATCAAGTGATCTCGTTTGTTAGGAAGGCATCCCTAGGCCAAAAATATAACAAATATCAGGATTATGGGTCTCTCATGCCTTTTTATTACCTCCAATTCCTCAATAATGTCAATTATTATAAATTAATGATGAGGATAATTATATATTGTAATTACATAATTCAATTAATCCATGACCACACTTCTCAATCTTGACATGGACGGTCATGATTGATTCCGGTCATTCTTGAAAATCTATATATAGAGATGCCACGAACATCATTTTAAGATTAATTTGTGAAAATATACCATGTCAAATTGATTCCAAGAGATCTCACATGCCAAATTTATGATTCTAAAATATTGATCAAACCCAAGACAAAGCCACAGGGTGCCAAACAGAAGAGGAGATAGCCAAGCCTCCTTTGATGAATACTTTATGAGCACAAGCTCAGCAAACCACTACTACAAAGGCATTTAAAGTATCCAAGGAAGGTGAAGGAATTACTATGTTTTTACTTAATTTTTAGTTGTGTTTGTCATTATTTTTAGTTATTAAGTTCACCCTAGTAACTAGGCATGAAGATGTTAGCTTAACGTGTTTTTGATTTTGTTTCATTCACTAACACCATACTAATATCTTCTTCTTAGTCAAATTCCTAGTTCACATAATGGCACACCTGATGGGACCAAACACATTCCACACATGAATAAGATAGTTATACAACTTTAAAATATTCATTTGGATCATTAAAACTCTTGAAATTTGATTTTCTAACTTTGTTTTGCCATTTTTATTTGTCACAAGTTTACACAGTAACCGTCATTAGTTAGTAAAACCATCATCAATTGGCATAGCCATCATCGACCACTATTGGTATAACTGATGTCGGTTAGATAACCATCATTAGTTATAAAACCAACATTAATAACTATGTTTTTCATAAAAAAACAAAACTTGAGAGCTAATAGGCCATTTTAAAATGCTTGGTTTGGGGTCATATGGATTTTGTTTTGGATGATTTTTTTTAAAACCATGTGTTTTTTCCTAAATTTTTAGAATTTGACATTAATTTAGCTTCAATTTTCATATATTTTTCACAATTTTTAAAAAATATTTTTAAAATGTTTATAATCTAACATATTTGCTTTTGGGTGATGCCTTAAGGGTAGACATGTAACCAACATACTTGGAAATTGTTAAAACATGCTATTAAGACATATTTGGCATGATTTAAAAATGAATTAGGAATATTTTTTTTGGTGCTTAATGAAACATTTAGGTGCTTAAGTGAATGTTTTCATAAGTTAGGATTGCAAAGTTCATATTATTAAGACCAAGTGGTCAAATGAACACCACCAAATTTTTCATTTGGGCTTAAAAATGAACTCATCTTTCCCACCTTTTTATCTTTAATAGTTGCTTGATCTAATTTTTGTTTGGCAAGAAGAGGGATAATGCATGTATGGTCTTCCATTTGTCCCCTTTAGGGAACCCTTGGAATCAAAATCGCCATTCCTATTACAAAAAGCCTAGTCCAAGGCTTAGAAAGAATGTTGTCTAAAGAACTCCCTAAAAACTCGTCAAATTTTGGGTGACCTTGAAAATAACCATAAAGTCCTTCTATTATTCTTTTATTTCATGTAAAATTGGCTTCTGAGGTGGACGTCACTACCTCCTATGATTTACTTAGGTAATATTTAACCTAAAGTTTCATCTCCCAGCACTGAATTCACTTACTCCTTCTAAGTTGCACATGGGACATATTTTCATTTGGACATCTCACTAAACTGATCGAACAATAGGATGTAGTGGTTGTAAAAAGGACTAGACCTTTTTATAATTAACCAATGTTGTAGTCACCTTATTTTTATGCGTGTCTTTTAAATCTTTTAATGTGAAAGTCATTATGTAATTGACTACCCTAGAGAAATTTGAAACTTGATAGTTAGTCAACCCCACATTGCCATACCCTTGCTAGGATTTGGATGATTATACATAGTGTATTTTGGTCATTTATCTTGGTGTTTTTGAGACTAAACTTGTTTGTTTGTTCATAAGCCATGTCAAAAAAAAATTATATGTCACTCTTTTGTTTAAAGAGGTGTTACGTTGGCTATTTTACACCATGCTTTGAGTTGAGGAGGGTAGTGTTACGCTACCCAAAACATGTCAAAAGTATTTTGCCTTTTGAGTCTTTGAAACATAACATAAATAATATCATTTGATCATGATTACATCATTAGGTTGATTAAATTTATTTCAAGACTTTGTTCACCTTGTGTCAAAAACCATTTGTTTCAAACCATGTCATGACTACCATTTGGACCTTTGTCTTATGCCATCATGTTGTTCAATCTTGTCTAGCTTGTTTGGTCAAATTTTATTTTTCAACATTGAGTTTTAAATTAGCCTTGTTAAGTTTGGATCTAAACACTGATTGATTTCTATTTAATCTTTAATCTATGGGGCTAATAAATATATATTTCTCTTTTGGGTTACATAACTTCAGTTAATTAATTACCAAAATTTAAAAACTATTGATGGTTTTTTTTATTGCCTATTTTCATCATTGTTTGTGCCTTTATTTTAGAAAACACAATTTTTATTTAAAGAGCCTTTTGTCTTATGCCTTATGCTAACTGATCATGTTTATGACAAAGTTCTTTCCAAACTTATTAGATTAAATCAAATCACATCACCCTTTGTTTCAAGTCAAGATTTTGACACCATTTGGCCAAAAGTCCTAGCATATGCCTGTTTGTTTGAGCCTCATTTTTGACTCTGTATTTGGATAAAAGACCTAGTAACTCAACTTTTCCCTTTCCTAGATTAGACCTTGTTTGGAACACTTTGACCTAGACATTTGAGATGCCAATTTTTATTTAGATGCTTGACCTTTTGTGCATATGACATTTGATGTTAGACTATTTTATGCCAAGTCTTAGCACAAATCATTTCGGAGATATAGTTTAACTTTTAGACCATATTAGAGATACAACTCCACCCCTTTGACCAAGTTAGACCAAGTTTGAACCATGTGTCCTTTAGATAATTTTTTATAGTTTGTAGAAGTCTAAGCCTTTTTATTTTAGAGTTTTCATCATTTATTTTAATATGTCTAGCTACACTTATGGTGGAGTCACATACAATCTAACTTATGATAGAATGGCCAGACAAAATCCCACTAAGAACCCCTATAGAGAAATATTTTCTAAGGAGTTTTATTATTCTCCGTACAATACTCCATATGGAGAACATAGTCAAAATCCACAAAATTCAAATGAAGACCTTGATTGGTATGAAGAGGCTTGTTAGGAGGACTTTGAAGACCCAAATACAAATAATGTTGTTTGGGATACATATCCATACCCTCTTTGAAATAAGTAGTACATGAAACATAGTCAAGAACCAACTTATGAATCAACTCATGATTGGGATGATATGGTTTATGAGGAAGACTTGGATACTTTTGCTTGTGCAAGCAATCAAGTTATATGACATCCCTTTGTTATGTAATCATCAGCTACCCCTAACCCTCCTTTGGATTATATGAGATATCAAAATCCACTATATCTAAGAAATACCATTACCATTTTGAGATCTCATCCTTTGGATTGTGTGAGCAATCAAGCTCCATAAATGCCTCTTCATCATCTTAGGACCTAGGCCTTTGGCTTGTCTAGATAATCAAGCCCCATAACACCTTATTATTACCATTTTAATACTTAATCCTTTGTCTCATATAAGCAATCATACTCCCCAAGGCCCTTCTATTATCCAACCATGAACCACTCCTAATCCATAACCAATCCTATCTAAACATTGACCAATCCAATCATTTGAAGATCAATCTGTGTTTAAAAATGGCATCTTCCAACTCATTAAAAACCAAGGATAAGAGAAATAACCAATCTAAAATGTTTTTATCGAATCAACCATTTGTGATAAGTCAAACTATGATGAATTGCCTATTGATCCTATACCAATTGTCAAGGAGTCTCACACTGATGAGCTAGTCTTTGTTGAGTCACTTCTTAATGATTATAACTAGCTTTGGGAAAATCATTACCTTAACCATGTTCCTATTTTTTAAGATCCTTCTATTGACAAGATAGTCTTTGAGGAGTTATCTCTTGACCTTATTTCCATCCTAGAGGAGTCCCACTCTGACAAAGCAATTTTTATGGATCCCATTATGCCATCATAGGCCATTACTTATCCAAAACCAAATATTCAATAAGACATCATTGTATTTTAATACCCATTAGATGAAGAATCAAAGTTAGATTCAGTTCTATTCTTGAATTGACATCAAATTTACCATCAAAATTTGAATAAACATCAGTCTCAACATTAGATTGAAAGTCCATTAAGTCAAAATTAGATTTAGAAGAAGAATATGTTATAGTTATTACAACATTGGTTATGCATGCCTTACAGATCAATTTAAATACATTTGAGATCATTTTATGATTTTTAAGGATGAGTACTTCAGCTTCAACACAAGCTATCCTAGTATCTTCTACGAGGATTGTGCAACCTCTCCGCATTTCATTAACATTATATAGGCCATTACCATCAACCAAAATAGCCATATTATTGACATTCCATCTTCCATAATTATAGATTGGGATTTAAAAAATCACACTTTGTTAAACTACATCTATGGAAACATAGCAGTTGAAGAAGAGTAAGGAGGCCAAGATAACATTTATGTAGTAGAACACTCTCCTAGTGGAAATGTTGTAGAGGTGCTAAGATACAATCAAAGTTCTAACTCAACATCTTCTAGTAAAATTTATTTAGAAGTGATAGAAGACAATCAAAGTCAAAAGTCAAAAGTCAACATTCCTTAGTGAAACCTTCTTGGAGGTGCTACGAGAAAATTAAGACAAATTTATTGGTGAAAACCTCGTTGAGGCACCAATAGCTGATTGTAAAAGTTATTCACTATTGGATGAAGACAAAATCAAATATCAAATCAAAATAGATTCTAATCTACAACCTAATTAGATGGTAATTACTCTCAAGATCAAACAATAGAAAAATTTGGTGGTCCTATTGAGAAAAGAAGTATTTTACCCCACCACAACCAAAGTTATGTTGAATCTAGCATCATCAACATTACATATGATTAAACATCCTGACCTTAATTTATTTCCTAACCATTCGACATTCTATTATAATCTACCATTCCATTTTACAAAAAATCCTATCATCTAACATTTATCCTTATTTACCATATATGGCCACACTTTAGTTTGTAGAGGATACAAAGATACTTTGTCTCGACGCTCAACAGAATTAGAATCAACAACCAATGAAGATCACAAAAACATTCTTGACAATTAGATTTGCATCAAGTTCTTGATAGAGTGGCTATTCAGATGAGGTCTGGGATAACAATTAACATGATTGAGTATTTTATTTATATCATTTATTCATTACGAGATGCATCTCCCCATCATCAAGAACAATAGAATAAAAAACCACACCCAAGCCAAAAACATGTACCATACCATTTTAGGTACCATACCATTTCATTGCCATGCCATTGTTATTATTACATATCCATTTGCCATTATCACATATTCCTACTATTTTCTATATCACTTGGGGGAAAACCCTCTTACCATTTTATCCATCCTATCATTCCATTCCTATCTAGACCAAAGCCTATTTTTACTTATCCTACCCAATCTTATTTTGATTTTGGTTACTTTGGTTCTTCCTACAATTTTTGTGGTAGGATTCCAATCCAGTTTCAAAAATCAATCTGATTCACATTTATAATGATATTCTATTAAAATAGTGTGATAGTTGATCTAGAAAGATATCTTTCATCTTATGAAGTTTGTTAATGTGAGCTTGATTATAACCGCCTATGGGAAAATCAGTGTCTCCCCAGTCTTGCTGCTAATTATAATCACCTATGGCCAAATTAGTATCATTGACCCATGTTGTTATATCCTAGTTATAAATTCCTATGGGAAAATTAGGGGAAACACTTGTTTATCATGTATTACTACATCACCTTGTCATTACTATTTTCATTTGACTGGCCATTTGCCAGATTTGAGAACTTATTGGGACCTAGTTAGTTTTTACCTGCCTTTTGTGTGGATGGAATTACTATGACTTGAGGTAATTTAAGACTATGTGGGTCATTCTCAATTCATGTTGAAGTCACCTCAGTCCCCCTTTCCATACACTCTCACCATTTTTTGAGAAACCTAAACCAAATGTTCTCACCATTTTGTGATAAGGTGTCTTATCATTCTCAAACAAGTTAAGATACCTCATAATGCCAAAAATATTCATAATATTTCAAAATCCAAAAATATTTGTCTTATCTAAGCCTAGTGAGTTATCCTTGATCCACTTGACTGGGGCATTGTCATTGTTAAGATGCTTTCTTTTGCTTTTGTTTTCAAGGTTTCTATTTGTTTTTTCCTTCAGGTTGTTTGATTGTTTTTTTATTTGTTTGTTTGTTTGTTTTTCTATTTGTTTTTTTGTTTATTCACTTACCTATTTATTTTATTTCAGCACTATTACCTCGACTCAGTCTATATGCATTCATGGGTGATTCCTCAAGAACATTATTCTTGAAACTATCCATTTTCATACATCAAAATTATCATCATGATTTTTATTATTGGTGTATTATTTTCAAGTGTTTATTGGATCAAGAGTCAGTCCTTATGCATATTTTCAGATAGTATTCATGTTGCTATATCATAAACTCTACCATCACATGCTACAACAAAAATTAGCTTCAAGAAGGTCTATAATCAATGGAGCTACACAATTTTCTCTTTGGCACCTTGGCAAATCCTTCCATCCTACCCTTGATCAAATTAACCTATTGGCCATTCTAGTTATATCATTACTAGTAAAGATGAGAATCTCCTCATTAGCAAGTACGATTGAATCATTTATAAAGATAAATATTATTCCTCTATCTATCTCTTTCATCACATTGTACCCACACATCTTTAATCTATATTCTAGGTTATATCTTTGAGTTCTGATCGCTAATCATCCCTAACTAGGTCACCATCAATTTTAACAAATATAGGTTTGCTTAATGATTATAACTACTTGTGGGAAAATCATTATTTTGACTTTTATTCTTGATTATAACCACCTTTGGGAAAATTAACATCCTTTTTACATTAATTTATGCAGCATTTTCTCATTTTGATTAATCTTAACCATAGGTTAATTCCACCTTTTTTCTTGTTTATTTTCAAGACATCATCCATCAACAAATGTGATGGTCACTCTCTTGAGGGGGCATCACCATAGGCTTCCAAAAACCATTTGGAGCTATATTCTTCAACCATCATCTTCTTGTTGGCATATAAGCCTTTTCTCATTATTTGAAAAGACATTACTTTGCCTACAGTTTTTAACATATTCCCAAATAGGGGCACACTTTAGACACCTAAATTTAGCCACCAATGACCACTAACCAAGATGTTGACTAATTTTCACCAAAAATACACATTTTGGCCTAAAAAAACTAAAATTAAAAAAATGAGTTTAAATTGATATATTCAAGTGACAATTTTGTCTAGGGTATCACTAAATGGGGTAGTAATATTTATGGACCAACTAACTTTGATCAAATAATTTTTAGTCAAAATGCCAATTTTGCATGTGGGTGCTCTGGATTGCTCTTTTATATCAAATTTCTTATATGAGATGTGTGTATTTATTATTTGCTATTGATAACATCCTAAATGGGATAATAGATCCATTGCATTAGACATTGACTTCTAATTCCAATCCAGTTAGATTTTGGACCAATAACAAGGCATTCTAATCAATTTGAGTAATTTATGCACAAAGTGATTAATCATGCTTAAGAGATAATTAATCCAAATCAAGTCCTAATTAATAATTAAATGGAAACTTGTTTAAAACTTGTTTTTATAAATGAATATTCTATATCTGCATCATCAGGTGATCTCATTTCTTGGGAAGACATCCCTAGGCCATAAATGCCATAAATATCAATATTATGGGTCTCTCATGCCTCTTTATTACCTCCCATGCCTCATTAATGTCCCTTATTCAAAATTCATGATGAATATAATTATCGATTTTAATTTTTTAATTCAATTAATCTATGACCACACATTTCAAACTTGAGATGGAATGTCATGGTTGATTCTGGCCATTCTTGAAAATCTATTAATAGAGGGGCCATGAGCATCATTTTAAAGCTTAATTTATACACAGTTACCATGTCAAATTGATTCTGAGAGCTCTCACATGCCAAATTTATGATGCCAAAATATTGAGCCAAGCCAATCCAAAGCCACGAGGTTCCAAGGAGAAGAGGAGATAGCCAAACCTCCTTTGATGAAGACTTCGTGAGCACAAGATGAGCAAGCCACTACAACAAGCATTTAGAATATCCAAGGAAGGTGAATTATTTTTGTTTTTATTTATTTTTTAGTTGTGATTTTTAGTTTTTTTGTTATTAAGCTCACCCTAGTAACTATTCCTAGAGATATATTCTAATTAGTGTGTTTTTATCCATTTATTTACATTTTTGGACTAACACAATACTAATCTCCTCTTCTTGAGTCAAATTCCTAGTTCACACTAACAAGCTTACCTGATATAGATGGAAACAAACACTTACCTCTACCAAATAGATATCTCTAATCTTTTCTTGTCCTTCTTTGTCTTCTATCTTTAATCTCTTTATCTCTTTGATCACTCTACATTTACTAAGTCTTTTTTGTTCACTCTTACATACTCAATGGTTCTTAATCCTCCTTGTATTCACTTAAGCCTCCTTCTCTACTTGAATTCATTTTAATAATCAATTAACTCTATAATATCTAATTTTAACATCAACCTCCTTAGTTTATACTTTGTTTTCATGTTCTCTTTCTTTATCCTTTCTCTATTATTTACAATCTTCTTATGTGTTTTCATAAGTTTGCATGATACTTTGATTTTTTCCTTCCAAAATACTCATAATATTATCTACCTACTCAATCACATCTCATTTCATGCATCCAACCATTCCACACAACCCCCAAGCTTTAATTATTCACTTAATTCTTCTTTCCTCTTTGACACCTTCATTCTACTATCCCTTTTTTGAGGTAAACCTCCTTGTTATGAGTAAAGCACAAATATCCCAAGAAAACTAAACCCACATTTAGATACCCATTTACATCACATAGATCATGTAGGGACATTAATAATTTAACTCACTTTGGACACCACCTAACTCAACACCCCACTTGGCTAATTAAGTCTTCTAAGCCTAATTAAAGGCTACTAACTCTAAAACCATACCATATGGACTTAAATTGACTTTAAACCTTCAAAATAATCTTCCTCTTATATAAATACACCTATCCACAAATTTTAGATATGGATTGATCATATTGGGGGTACCATGAACTTTTGAAAGTTGTTATGAGGTATCACAAACCATTAAAGATGAACCACAATAGGTGCAAGCTATGAGAATGGGATCAATGGTATTTATATAACTACTTTTGGAAAATCTAAAAAATATCCCATGAATAATCTCATTCAATTTTGGATAAGGGTAGTTCACATGCCACAAGGATACTTATAAAATGAAGAACACATATCTAGGGGTCCTTCTAGGTAACACTATATTAAAAATTAAGTTGTTAAGCTGAATATAGTCATATTCTCATTTTGACTTATGTCACCATTACCATTATACAAAAATCCATATGTTACCTTTGAAAATGGGTGATAATAGAAAGGGAATTTAAGGTAAAATAGAAGAAATGTGCATGAAGTGTAAAAATTCAAGGAATTAGATTTACCATTAATAAGACACATCATAATGGATAAATGTAAATATGACTCGTAAATTTGACCCCTTTCTCCATTAATTCCATATAAATTTATACAATGTGAGTTTAGATAATTGGATGACATAACCACTAATTATATTGCATCAAATCAACCCAAATCAACTAACTTTAAACCTAATTGAACAATTTTGACTATTAACCTACTTCCAACTAACTCATAAATAGGTTGTGAATTCAATTAATTGAACTTTAATTTTTTTAAGGACTAAAGGAATAATCATAGACACAATTTAAATATTTGGATAAATTAATTATTATTACTTTAAAATAATAACAATGCAAACCCAATCAAAACCTTAAAATTGCTAATTGATTATTAAAACATAAAGAATCATACTTTGTGGATCATTAACCTAACAATGCAACTCTAAGAGTCTTCTTAGACATAAAGGAACATTAATCAATCCCCAAAATTAAATTCACATATTTAAATAAATTTAATGAAATGAGTTATGGTTTGTAGGAAGAAAAAGAGTTGGGGAAAGGGGGACTGTAAATTTTGGTGTTGACTTTACCTTCTCATGTTTGAGCCACAAAATTGTAATAAACATGATAATTTAATTATAATATATCATTACAACTTTTTTTTTGGCCATGACAAAGGTCTAGATTTTAATTGGCGTGCCTCATTAGACCTCTTGCTTTGGCTATGACAAAGGTATAGAGGGTAGATAACCTATCTACTCAACATTCCTTATGTCAAAAAAAATTGCATTGGGTCTTAATAGCTTGCATCCCAATTGACAAGTTTGGAGAGAGCTACCATTTGTGTTGGTACTAAAATATGTTCTAGACTCAACAATTACACCTTGCAGTTTCTTCTAATTCAACATCTAAATTATTTGCCAATTTTTTTTTTTGAACCAAAACAAGAAAAATATATTTAGATGGTTAAAACATGATATAATGGAAAAGGACCTCCCTTCCTTGACCTATTTGTAGAATGTTTTGTACACACATCTTCATCAAGAGGTGGATTCATCATGGCTCACTCCTTTTTATTAGTTGGTCGCTTTCCTAAAAATCAAGGCATCCATCTATTATAAATGAATGTGATATCAATCCATGTATTATATATAGAGATACAAATGGTTGATATCATGCACAAAATAGAAGGTTGATGTCTATATATGTAGAGATCAACCTTTACATACTAGATATATAATGGTATTTTACTCTATCCAAAGAAGCTTTACAAGTAAGGACAAAGTGCTTGATACGTCTCTTATTCTTTTTCTCTTCCTAATTTTGCCTTGTCGAAGTGCTACTATTCTTTCCACCTACTACTCTTCCACTCACACTTCCTACATGTATTATAATTTTTGGTTTACCTCCAACATGCAAAATAATTTCTATTCATGGACATTGCATGTTATATTTTAGTTACACTTCCATGATTCTTGATTTACATTATCTTTTCATGATAGGCATATTGTATGGTAGTTACACTTCCATGATTCTTGGTTTACATTATCTTTTCATTATATGCATGGTTTACATATACAAAATTTGATACTTTATATAAAATTAAGTGAGACCTTGTTTAAATTAATAGTTAATGGCTCAAATAGATACTCCTCCCTCTCTGTTAGCTGAGACAGACATATGAATTATTGCTGCAA